>PVHX01016626.1:0-43203 GCA_004024805.1 Geosciurus inauris | reverse complement strand
TCCTCGGCCTATGCCCTAAAGACTTAAAAACAGCTTACTAAAGTAATGCAGCCACTTCGATGTTTATAGCAGCACAATTCACAATTGCTAAATTGTGAAAGCAACTTAGATGCCCCTCAATAGATGAATGGATAAAGAAACTGTGGTATATATACCCAATGGAATATTACTCAGTAATAAAAAGAGAATAAAATTATGGTATTTGCAGGTAAATGGATGGAGTTCGAGAATATCATGCTAAGAAAGCCAATCCCCAAAAAAACAAACACCAAATGTTCTCTCTGATAAGTGGATGCTGATCCATAATGGGGGCGGGGGGCATGGAAAGAATGGAGGAACTTTGGGCAAAGGGGAAAGGAGGGGGGACGGGCACAGGAAAGATGGTGGAATGAGATGGACACCATTACCCTAGGTTACATGTCTGATTGCACATATAGTACAACACTATATAGTGTACAACCAGAGAAATGAAAAATCTTGCTGCATTTGTGTACAATAAATCAAAATGCATTCTGCTGTCATATATGCCTAATTAAAATAAATAAATAAATTTTTAAAAGATAAAGGAAAAGTTAAATAAAAAAACTGGTTGGGATCAGAATTGTTTCAGACTTTTGAATTTTTTGAATTTGAAGTATTTGCATATGCATAATGAGCTATCATGGGAATGGGACCCAAATCTAAACAAAAAATTCATTTGTTTCATGCGCGCCTTAAACACATAACCTAGTATAACTGTATATACTATTTTTAGTCACATGAGATCAGCTGTGGAATTGCCTTCTTGTGGTATCACATAAACAATCAAAAAATTTCAGATTTTTGGGACTGGGGTTGTGACTCAGGAGTAAAGCACTTGCCTAGCACATGTGAGGTATCGGGTTTGATCCTCAGCACCACATAAGAATAAATAAATAAAATACAGCATCATGTCCATCTACAACTAAATAATATTTTTTTAAAAATTTCAGATTCCATTTCACATTTCAGATTCTCCAAATAGGCATGCTCAACCTATAACAATAAATAACTAGCCTGAAGTCACCCTAGGAGGTAGTACAAACACAGGTGACTCTCATACAACTTAGCAAACATGGATGGGAATTTGTTTTTAGAAACAATATACAAATTTTAGGGGAGGGAGAGTGATGGATAATAGATGGGTGGATAAAGGGAGACTATAGCTATAAATGTTGCAAGGAATGCTATAGAAATCTGACCACAATAATATCCTCAGTGATGGAACACTCTTGAGTGGGGAAAAAGCTTGTCTCAGCATAAAAGACTCCTTGCTCCCAATTCTTTCTTTCTTCAGATTCTATAACCCTATCTCTTTCACTTTCCAAATAGCTTTTTTAATCATTTTTATATTCCTGTTTCTTCAACCATACAAGAGTAGTGGCCAAGAGTGCAGAATCTAGAGAAAAACTTCAATAATGGTTTTGTCATTTATCAACTTGCTTGTCAACTTATGTATTAAGTGAGCAAGATGCAATCTTCTCTGTGCCTCAATTTCTTATATTGTAAAATGAAGATATTAGTTATCTACCTTACAGGGTTATTGTTGGTATTAACTGAAGTAACATATAAGTTAGAACAGTACCTAACAAAGTATATAACTCAGTAAAAATATCATTATCTAATTCTCTAATATTACAGTATACTCAAAATTTATGGTGCTTTGAGTTTATGCTTAAGCTGGTTGTTGGAAAAATGAATTCTTTCTGAGAAACATTTCAAGTGGACCTTCTCTGTCTTCACTATCCTGTCCTAGGGCAGGCCCCAACATGTAGTTGTGCAACTGCCTAACTATTCAGGCACTCTACAGCAATCACCATACAGCCAGCAGTAATATTTATGAATGTCTGTTACTCTCTTGCTTAAAAGTTCTCAATTGCTCCCCATCACTTAAAAAATCTAATCTTCTCCATGTATCACAGAGGTCCTTTACAATCTCACTTTAACCTTCGTTCCCAGTTTCACCTCTAGTCACTTCTCCAAAGAGCTAAAGCCACAACTGGTTCACTTTGTCCAACACAGGACAATGAATTTTAAGAGACGACATGCCAGCCAGGTGTGATGGCACATGCCTGTGATCCCAGCAACTCAGGAGGCTGAGGCAGAAGATCACAAATTTGAGGCCAGCCTGGTCAATTTAACAAGACTCTGTCTCAAAATAAAAAATGAAAAGGGCTAGAGATGTAGCTTAGTGGTAAAGTGCCCCTAGCCTGGATCCCCAGTACCAGAAGGGGAAAAAACAAAAACAAGAAAGGCTACATGACAATGCCAATGTATGGGCTTCTCCCTATGTCTGAGAAAATTTTCCTCTTATAATTGTCCAGGCCTAGAAAACAATTTTATCTTTATAAGGCCTAGATGAAATGCCACTTATGCATTTTATTCAACACAAAAATTTACTGAAAACCAAAATTTGCAAGGAAGATCCCTTGAAAATAAAGATAAACAAGACGTATATCATCATTTGGGGAATGTACATCTACAAGGACAGATACATGTTCAGAGATAATATACATACCATGAATAAAGGTTATAACAGAAAAAATTGATGCCTAGATTGGGTTCTACACAATATGAATTTCTGTCTCCATCCTTAACATTTCTGAATTGGACCATGATCTTGATAACTACCTTCTAATAATACTATTAAATTAATAATATTATTAAATTAAACAACAATACATTATTAAATTAACAATACATTGCATTACAGTCTTCTATTTGATAGCTGTCCTCCCTGAAACTGTAATTCTAAGACAGGGATGTATTCAATCTTTGTATCTCAACACCTAGAGGAATACATAACAGACCACAAGTGCTCACTGAACTGAACTAGATAATTAGGTTTCCATATTAACAGGACACCTTCTTTAACTCATGTTAAATGATCTACAAAATAATAGCAAGAGAACCTTAGAACCTAATTAGTATTATAATAATTTGCACCAAGAAGAACAATTCCCACTTGGAACGACCTAGTACTTGAATACAACAGTCCAATTTCCACCCAAATTTACAAACAGTACTTACATTTTGTTCCAAATGTGATAGTATTCCTTTCCTAGACTACAATATTTGAACCAGTTTGAGTTCAAAAAATTTCAAAGCGTTCTCCTTAACTCCTTTGGCAAGGGATAAGGGCTGTTAATTACTTAGGGATTGCAGTAGCATATGACAGTTTCTTCTTGGTCCTAAAGTCCAGATTCATTCATTCACTTACTTAAATACCTATGAAAGACCTCCTATGCAATAGGCACTATTCTAGGCACTGGGGATACAGCAGTCTCTAATTTTATGGAACTCATGTGCCAGTTGAGAGACACCACAAATATGTCAGATGATTTGAAAAGTGCTGAGGGGCAAAAAAGAGAGAGGGGGGCAGGATAGTAAGTCAAAAAAGCAAAGGTGAGGAAACAAAGAATGAAGGTGGTGCATTAGAAACAAGGTCAGAGTTGTGTCTTTTATGAAACACTGAATCAGAGATTGAACAAGTGAGTTGAGAGAAATACAAGTATTCCTATTCTAGGTAGTAGAGCCAGCATGTGCAGAAATCCTGATGTGGGAGCAAATCCGATATGATAAACAAACCAGGAATACCAGTTTGGCTAGGTTAAGTAGTTAGTGAGGGGCACAGTGACAGACAGAACCTGAGCCAGATGATGCAGTATAAAGATTTAGGATGTTATTCTGAGATGGAAGGCAACTAAGTCATCTTAAGCAAATAAATGGCATTATCAGACATACATTATTTAAAAATAGCTGTTGGTTTTGTTTTTATCCCCTAGTACAAAGTAGCAATAACTGTTTAGCAGGAATCAGGGACAGTGTGCAATCCCTTGTAAACTAAGAAGCTGGTGCCCAGAATGACAGACAGGTAAGTACCTAGAAGCTACAAGGACACATCACGGTTGAAAATCAAAATAAATCCTACCTCTTTTCATTATCAAGAATCTGAGATATTGCTATCAAATGCTACTTTTACTTAACCTGTACCATATACTCCTCTTTCATTATTTAATCCTTAACTCCCAAACAGTAGCATTCACCTAATGCACAGTAGTCAAGAATACATCCCTCTTCCTCTTACATCTTTCTGGCTTCTCGCTTCTCGCACCCTGAAATCTATTCCACTCCTGTAAATTCGAATCATCTCCCTTTCACCCTTCTTTCACCCTTTGTTAAATTTCTTGGTAACTGCAGTAGTTTCACCAGCTTTAATATCGGTGATACTAAAAAAAAAAAAAAATGTAGTAAACAACATGGAAATTCAAAATTACAAATTACAGCAAGCTTTCTCCGAACCCTTCTCCAAGCCTTCTCACTGAGCCAAACTCTCCCAATCCACGCTACACCGAGATAAAACGGAGGCGGCTTCTAGCAAACGCGCTGGCATCCCCAGCTTCCCGTGAAATAAGCCTAGCCTTTCCTCAGACCTGAAGCTCACCTTTAATACATTACCTCCACTATCGGAAGCGTCTTTGACCTCATCTTTCAGCCTCGATGTCACAGCCCTGGCTACCATTTTGATCTTCTTCTTTTTCTTTGGGGGATTTTTCAGCTTTATCCCCGCACTCACACGTGAGTTTTGAATGGCCGCGGCCATCTTCCCTCACCGGAAGCGTGACTTGAGAGTTGTGCCGGGTGGCAACATAGGGAACTTCCGCGCCTAGTTCCCGTAACACAGGGTTCCGGAAGCAATGGTTCTGCACAAAATTCCAGGGTTGGATCTCAGAATGTAGATGGAGAGACGTCTGAATCCTCAGGACTTAACGTGAAGTTGGTTCCAGAACAAAAATCAATGGACGTATGGTCTCAGCTGACTCCTCTGACAGCCCGCCCTGGACCTAGTCCACAGCCCCCGCCCTGCCGCCGCTGAACCATGTCCCCTTTCATTTCCCTTCCCCGGGTCGCTTCCTTCATCGGCTGGCTAGTTTAACGTAAATTTGGGGTGCTTCTGGACACACCTGCAGCTAGGAAGTGCAGAAAATACTTTCAGGGGTCAGGGATCAGATACAATATTTCCCACCCCAGCCACTGGATTCTCAGCATTATATGCGAGAAACTTTAACAGACAGTCTTCAGGTTAATCTTTCAGGTGGCTTCCAATTGCAAACTGAATAGAGCCTCATTACCCCGGGCTACCAGGTGTTAGGGGACCCAGCTGCACCCCTCTCTCGCAGACCAGGAGTGCGTAACTGCTCCCGCAGTCGCGCTTACTTCCGCGTGCCGCCTCCTCTGCGGCCAGTTCTCTCCGCCCTCTGCCTCCTCCGCTGTCAGCCCCGCCTGCCTTCGAAGCAGCAACCACAAATGCACCTATTTTTCCCCCTGAAATGTTGACCCCTTAAAGATAGGAACCATATCTCACTCAACCTTGTACCCCCAAGGCTAGCTATGGGACTTGCCCTGTAGTAGTAGTAATAGTAGTAGTAGTAGTAGTAGTAGTTGTTGTTGTAGTAGGAGTAGTTCAAAGTATATATAATACATTAAAGGGGAATTAATGAATGTCAAAATACAGGATTCATGAAATCAGTCAAATAATAAAGCAAACCTTTACATTCATTTTATAGGCCAAACATGTTCTAATGTTTTTCTTTAAGCTTAGTGTTTTTCAAATACAGAGGTTCTTAGTTTTTAATATCGAAAATTTTGTGAGGGAAAGGAGGGGAAGGAAGGAGACAAAGGACATGTGAATCTTCATTTTGACATATTTTGACTGATGTCTATGTAGGAAATATGTATTTACACCCATAAAACTCAACATTAAAAAAAGAAACCATGTGGGGAAAATGGCATTCCAAATAGTTAAATGAAAAATAAAAAACAAAGAACAGTGCAGGAAATACGCCATTACAAATACAGTTGGTAAGAGAACAGATTCTAGCATAAATCTGAAAAGTGCAATTATTGTCAACAGAAGGGTGTGTCTTAGAGGATATTGATCATACTGAGAAGCTCTGCATCCTGCTTAGTGTGATGCTTTCCTTAGCCCTGCCTCCTGATGCTAAACTTACTTCCTGCAGTCTTTCATATTTAGCTCTTGCTTTTGCCTAGTGTTATACGAGTTTCAGTTAGGAAAGCATTGAATAAAATTATTGAGAGTGAAAGACAAGAAAATATTTCAATGGTACAATGAAAAAGATGATCCTGAATATGAAACAGAGCTCCTGAATTAATATGCTAATATTTACCATCAGGAAGTGATTTTACATCTCAATAGAGAAGTTTATATATAAGTATTTTGCTGTGTTTAATTGCTTGTTTAGGAGATTATGGTGAGTGATGTTGACTTATTGCATATTCAAAATTTTCCTTTTTAAAATAATATAAAATATGCTCCAGGTTTTTACCTCAGAAATCTGATTTTTCAGTAATGGATAAGTGCTATTAAGTGGGAGCTACCTATCTTAATTTAATCTCACAGTAAGCCAATGAGCTAGGTACTATTATTATTCCCACTTTATTGATGAAGAAACTGAGCCTCAGGTAAGAGTACATGACTGTTCAAGGACTCACAGACAGTAAGCAGCAGAATCATATTTAAATCCAAGCCTTCTGCTCCAAAGTCTGCTCAACCATTAAGCTAAACTGCCTACTCAGAATGTCCTAGAAAGTATGTAATAAAAAGTAGGCAATGAAAATTTCTATGAAGCACTCGCATTCATTTATTAGAAAATACATCCTTGCCCTTACAATGATCCAAAATAATTGACAAGATTCAAATATAGTATACAGTCTATGATGGAAATTACTGAAGTCACTTATGTGCTTTTATGAGAATTTTATGATGAAACTCTATGCTAGTTATCAGCTTATTGCCTCTCAGCTCCAAATTCACCCTTTTTGGCTGCTCTGTGAAAATATAGCTGGGCTCTTTAAATACTTTTTCTGTACCTACCAGCCAAATGTCAAGCTTTGTCAGTAGAGGGCACTAGAATAATATTGTAAAAAGAAAGAGCCTTCTCTCTGATTCCAGTGTGCTTCTCTCTGCAGGCTCCTCTCCAGCAGGAGACTCCAGCAGCTCAGATGACTTACTTCTCCAGCATGTGTCTCCTGCAGTGCCCAGTGGTCAACAGTACTCAAGAGCCAGCAGCTTCCCCCAGCATCCTCCTTATATAGTTCCATTGTAAAATGCTGCTAATAGAACACCTACACATCCATGGCTTTCCCTACCACCTTAAATAGCACTGATTTCCAGGAAGTTCTGAAGGGAGGATTTTCCACAAGTTTTGACAGGGCCGCACAACAGCCACTCCTCTGCCATCCAGTGAACCACAAGATCTGAATCTCCACTGTGGGTGCAAGAATTGGCCACTTCCTTTAGCATTAAATTTCTGTCCTGGGGTAGACACTGTTCCTTATGTCTATTACCCTATTTGTAATTTACTTTCCTCCTTACCAGTCAATATATTATTACTACATTAAAGCAAATAATATTTTGTTTTAAACTTGCCTATTCAAAATACTAAGCAGGTTTTTCCCCCCTTGGTTGGCCTTGACTGATGCAAAACTAGCATGAGTGTTGTAATGAAAATATTGTCAGCACCCACACCTTCCCTGCCTGCCTACAGCACTGTTAGAAAGTTCCACAAAGGGTGACTTATTTTTTGAAGGATGTTGGAGATTAAGATGAGAGTTCCCTGTTAAAATCCCAATATTCGTAGAAGAATAACTGATAAAGTATTTTTCTTCTGAATGTACTATTTGTTGCAGTTTGGCTGTGTGAATGCATTGAGAAGGTCTAAGCTAATGGAAGTGGAATGCATCAGGAAGAGAGAACTACACAATGTTTCCAGAGCTGGGGGTGCACTTCTGGGAAAGTCTGAATGCAAGGCTGGTTTGACAGGGGTTCTGTAAACATATTCTGGTGACATGATAATTCTTGGACTTCTCTACACAGAGAGGAAGGAGAGAAAAGAAAAAGCAGAGATCTCAGGACCACAGGGGATACCAGAGCTTCCATTTGAGAAAGAACAAGAAAGAGGGACCAGAATAGAGTTATGAGTAGAGCAACGCTAAGTTCCTGAACACTAGTGAGGTGAATTCCCCAAAAGATAAGATTGTTGCTGGTGTTAAATTCCACTGTGGCCTTAGAGAAAAAGGAATCCTAAACATTTAATTGATTCAGCACCATAACAAGAGATGAAAATGAAATGAAAGCTTTTTAAAAATTAATTAACATACCATATTCCGAAGGACAGACCAAATAATCTAAAGATGTTCATGTATTCCAACAAAATTCTACTGGAATTAATTTTGGGAAGTAAGGAGCAGAAAGTTTCAAGGTTCAAGATAAGTAAAAAATAATGTTAAAAAATAATATGGAAGCCAGGCACGGTGGCTCACGCCTGTAATCCCAGCACTTAGAGAGGCTGAGACAGGAGAATTCCAAGTTCAAAGCCAGGCTCAGCAACGGCGAGGCGCTAAGCAACTCAGTGAGACCCTGTCTCTACATAAAACACAAAATAGGGCTGGGGATGTGGCTCGGTGGTCAAGTGCCCCTGAGTTCAATCTCCAGTACCAAAAATAATAATAATAATAATATTAAGAAGAAGAAGAAGGTGGCAAAATTTGCCTATTCAGATATTAGAATGTATTATAATAGTTAAGATGAATAGATAAAAATGAAAATGAACTGAATTCTAGAATATGGAAATTCTTAAAATATATAAAGAAGTATTACATGTAAAAGGATATATTATGCAAAAATTAGTAAAATTGACAACTTGGGGAGAGAAAGAAATTAAAATCTTACATTTTACTCTAAAATTAATTTCAGAACTATGAAACAAACTGTAAGAAAATTACAAAAAAAGTGAGTGTCTGCATTATCTGAATCATAGAAACAATTTTCTATCTCTAAAATCAGTGGTGGTCATTTTTAAAATGTTGATTGGTAGATTTAATTACTTGACAACCCAAAACTACACATTTTAACCCAAATTAAAAGGTAAGCAGAATGTGAATGAATGTAAGATAAACAATGGAGTTAAAACAACTTCATAAAAAATTTATGGGATTTCCACATCTGGTCAAGATGAAGTAACAGACTGGGCATGGTGGAACACACCTATAATCCCAGCTACCCAGGAAGCTCTGAATGGATGATCACAAGCTTGAGGCCAGCATCTGCAATTTAGTAAGAACCTGTCTCAAGATTAAAAAAAAAAAAGTGAGTGTGTAGCTTGGTGGTGGCAGAGTGTCTCCAGTTCAATCCCTAATACCACCACACACACACACACAAAGAGATGAAGTAACAGTACTAAATTTACCTTGCCACCAAAAACAACCAAAAACTAGACGAAATGTATAGAACAGGTTTGAAAACACTGGACTTTACATTATGGAAGGTAAATATAACTGAGAAAGAGCAAAACAAATTGGTTGAGTCCATAATTACCCTACCATATTGCTTTGAGAGAATTTCTAGACCACAGGACAAGAAAAGGCAACCTAACATAAGCCTGGAAGAATTTCCAATTTGAAAAGGTATAGCTGAGAGTCAGGAGAGACTAAGACAATTAGAGTTGGCAGTATAGCGGACCAAAGGGAAGAAAGAACTCTGGAATTATACAGAGATTCCCCTCAAGAATTTAGGTGAGAACTGAGCAGCATGCATCTTGAGAAAAGTAGCCCCAAACCAGGGTACAAACCACTAGAAAAGATTAGAGGCAACAATTACCTATGTAGAAATAATAGTACATGATAACAGGACCTGTAACCACCAGACAGACTGAAAAGTATATATGGCTTACAGTGCATTGTCTAGAGTCAAAAACTGAAGGGCATGAGATTCTCCCACACTTGCAAGTAGCCTGCCAACATTTTATGGAAGCTGGAAAAGACATAAGACTCCAGGTGAAAGAGGAAAAATGGTTTGTTATTCAGAGCAATATCAGTAGAAAGTATATCAGCAATTCCCACAGGGTGACATAAACAGGGTTAGATAACACCTGCACATGCAGTAGGTTGCCCTTCAGGAGATGTCCTAAGCTATTTATAGTAACATCAGAAAATATAAAATACTGGGCTGGGGTTGTGGCTCATTGGTAGAGTACTTGCCTAGCATGTGTGAGGCATTGGGTTCAATTCTCAGCGCCACATATAAATAAATAAAATAAAGGTCCATTGACAACTAAAAAAATATTTAAAAATACATAAAAGACCTCTACACTGAATATTATAAAACATTTCTTAGCCAAATTAAGATGTTATACCCAATCAGCGAGAAGCAACAAACTTATAGATCTATTTGTGAAGGGTTTATTTTTTAGCCGGTAGGATTGCAAAGCCATTTAAAGTCAATTTAAAGTTGTAGCCCCCGACTTGGTTTAACTTACAGATTATATAGCAAAAGAAAGCTGTGAGTCAGGCGCTATGACGTTTTTTATCCTTTTAGCCAATGCAAGCAAGCCAACAATACAGAAGCAGAAATTGCAGTTAGCTAAGCCCACCTTACACGCCCACCCTATGTTTGGGAAATAGATTGTAACACTGTTTAGTAAGCATCCTGGGTTTGGCAAGCATCCTGGAGTTGTTTTTTATCTGAAACTTAGGTCAAGATGATTGCGACTCTTTGCAAAAATTAAGTATGTTGATGTTTGGGCTAAAGTTAAAGTGGCTGACAGCCCAGACAAAATGGAGTTTCTCAAGCTAAGAGTTACCACAAAGAAGATGCCAATGGAGATATACAATGGTCATGGTCCAGAAGACTCAATATTATTAAGATATCAAGTTTTCCCAAGTTGAGTTATAGGTTCAATACAATCCCAATCAAAATTCCAGTGCCCAGGAAACAACTTTGAAAAACAACAAAATTGAAGGACTTAACACTACCTGATTTTGAGACTTCTTGCAAGCCTGCAGTAACCAACACAATGTAGTATCACATCAAAGTAGGAAAATAAAGCAACAGAACAAATATTCAAGAAGTAAGCACATACATATATTTTAAAAAGCTGATTATTGGCAAAGGTACTGTGTCTTAGAAGGAAAAGTTAGTTTCTGGGCTGAAGGTTTTAGAGGTCTCAGTTCATGTTCAACGGACTCCATTACTCTGGACCTAAGGTGAAGTGGAATCTCATGGTGGAAACCCTGGCATGGCAAAGGAAAGCTCCTCAGCTTATAGTAACTGGGAAGCAGAAAGAGAGTGAGGCACCAGGGACAAAATATAAACCCCAAAGTTACAACCCCAATAATCTACTTTCTTCATTCATGCCCCACCTGCCTACAATTACCATTTAGGTAGTCCATCAAATTATCAATGCATCAAATGGATTAATTCACTGATGAGGTTATAGCTCTCATAGTCTAACAGTTTCACCTCTGGATATTTCTGCATTGACTCACACATGAGTTTTCAGGCAACACCTCATCCTAACCATAGTAGATACAAAATCAATTCAATGGAGAAAAGATAGTAATTACAACAAATGTTGTTGAAAAAAAATGGATATTTACATTTAAAAAGCTACACTTAATTCATACCTCATGCCCTATGTGCACATTGATTCAAAATGGAAGAGACTTAAATATAAACATTTAACTATAAATCTCCTATAAGAGAAAATCATTGTGCCCTTTAGTTAGGCAAAGATTTATTACGCAGAATTGCACAACCATGATTCATAAAAACACAAATTGACAATTTGGACTTTATTAAAATATAAAACCTCTCATGAAAATAGAAGAGACACCAGTAGAGTAGAAGAAGGGGACTAAGGAGTGGGAGGAAGGAAAAGAAATGGGAACTATTGGGGATCAAAATTAGCCAAATTAGGGCTGGGGTTGTAGCTCAGTGGTAGAGCGCTTGCCTCGCATGCGTTAGGCCCTGGGTTCGATCCTCAGCACCACATGTAAAGCAATAAAATAAAGACATTGCGTCCATCTACAACTAAAAAAATATTTTAAAAAAATTAGCCAAATTACATGTTTATTTTGTGTGCATGTACGAATGCGTAATAATAAATCCCACTCTTATGTAAAATTATAATATTATATAAAACCTGCTCTTTGAAAGACAATGTTTACAAAATGAAAAGACAAGCCACAGATTGGAAAAAAATATTTTCCAAGCATATGTCTGATAAAAAAAAGTGTCCAGAATATGTAAAGAATCTCAAAACTCAATGTTAAAAATCACTTCACCAAAGGAGATACAAATAAGCACATGAAAAGTTGTTCCATAGCATTAGGTCAAAGGCCAAATGTTTTCTCTAGTATGTGGATGCTAGTTCACAATAAAGTTGGGAGTGGATCTAGGGAAGAATAGAGTTACTTTGGATCAGGCAGAGGGGAGTGAAGGGAGGAGCTAGGGGAAGGGAGTAGGAAGAATAGTAGAATGAATTGAACATAATTACCCTGTGCATATATGACTACGTGACCCGTGTGATTCTACATCATGTACAACCAGAAGAATGAGAAGTTATTCTCCATTTATGTATGATGTTTCAAAATGCATTCTACTATCATGTATAACTAATTAAAACAAAATTTTAAAAAAGAATAACTAAGACAAAAATAGCATTAGAGGAAATACAAAATAAAACATAATAAAAATGATCTTTTAGCATGTTAAAACTGACGATACCAATCATAGCAATACTAACTGAGGAAGATGTGAAGACACTGGAACTCTCAGTGGGAATGTGAAATGGGCAGTCACTTAGATTATGAATTGTCAATTTCTTAAAATTGCAAATAAATGTCCATAGCTGCTTTATTTATAATACTAGTCAACTCAAGTATCCACCAACAGGTGAATGGATAAACATACTATGGCACAGTCATACGTGGTGACAGGATGGAAAGGCTATAAAGATGAACACAAATTCTCCTTTGTAGCATGACTTTGAGCATAACCAAAGTGGAAACCTTGACTTTGTGGAAAAGGAGGACTCAGAATTTGTATACCTGAGTGTAGGGCATTCGGTGCCCCTTCTGGATGTTGACCTTTAGGATAGAAGAAATTACTAGTAAAAATCTTTCCTATGTGTCACCTTAAGGGTTTTGAGCTTCATTAAGGATAAAGTAATAGTACTCCATTTTCATAGTGCAGGAAACTTTGTTCTCCAAAGGAAAATGAATCTGCCTCCAAAGTCCCAGACAACTGTTCATATGTGGCTTCTTATGAATCCTGTAATTTCTATTCTATTGTAAAGATACATGTTTCTAAGTCCTTTGGAACATTTTTTTAAAAAAGGGAATATCCTTCCTCTTTATTGTCACTCTCCTTAAACACTGATCTCCTGCTCCTGATATAATTAATATCCAGGTAGTAGCCTCATTACTCCTCATCAGTCTGAGCCTTTAGTACTGTTTGATTGCCTATTTAGAAACACCTCTGTACATAAAAAAGGGATAGATTACATCATCTAGTTGGTGTTAAACAACAAAGCAAGTTAATACTGGCAAGACTAATAGGCTTTATTTCATTTGAACAAATTACTCTTGGACTCCTGGTCTCAGAGCCTCCATTAGTGAGACAGGTACTATCATGCATCAAAGAGACATATTCTACCTTGCATAAAACCTTCCCATTAAAAACTCACCTCACTATGGGAGTTAACAGCCTCTCCAGCAATATTAATCAGCAATGACAAGATTTTTCCCAGAATTTCTGAGTGATCAAGAAAAACAAAAGAGAAAAGTGGACTATTTGTATCCTGCTAGACTTTCAGGTTTCCATTTCTGCTGATAAAAAGTGCATTATGGGGCTGGGATTGTAGCTCAGTGACAGAGCGCTTGCCCCGCACATGTGAGGCACTGGGTTCGATCCTCAGTACCACATAAAAGTAAATAAACAAAATAAAGATATTGTGTACATCTATAACTAAAAAATATTTTTTTAAAAAAGTGCATTATGAATTGCAAATGAAAAACTACTTCCTTTCCATTGTGACAGTTGAACCCAACCTATTTATCCCAATGGATCAGAAACATGGTTGAAAGAAGCCTCTAGAGCTTGGTTTTTGTGTTTGCTACACAATCCAAGACAGGTAATTGTCTAGTGATGAGGTCTAGGGTCCAGCCTTTCTGGATATTCTATTCATTCATTTATTCATTCATTCAAATATATAATGAGTACTTACCAGGTTCTGATTCTGTTTAGGCATTGGGGATTCCTGGCAAGACAGATAAGTCCTTGTTTTTATCATGCTTGCATTCTATGTGAGTGAGACAACAGTGAGTAAGTAAATTTCAAAAATAAAATAAATGGTTATAGATAGTGGTGTCAGGAAGATAGTAAAACAGGGTAATAGACTAGAGAATGGTTCAGGACAGTATGTGGCTTGAATCAGATACTATACATGGGGGTCAGAGATGCTGTAAGGAGGTAATTTTTGAACTGGGATATGAATGGTGTGGTGAAGATGGCCATGTGACAACATGGGGAAATTTTTTTCCAGAGAAGACAACAAGCCCCGTTGAGGAATAAAAGCCCGCATTAGTAAAGCATAGTGAGCAGGGGAGATAGAATACACACTGAGGTGACAGGGGCAAGAAGGTGCCAGATTGTACATGGACCTTCACAAGGACACTCAATCCCAAGAGAAGTGTGGGGACCATGGAACTGTTTTAATCAGGGTAACAACAGGATCCCAATTAGCTTCTGAAGAACCCTATAGATCTGTTGAAGAATTTGGAGGTCGGCGTGTAAATGCACCCACTAGTTAGGGGACTACTTATGGAAGCCCCATGGGAGAGATCACTGTGGCTTAGACTAGGGCAGCAACAAACAAAAAATGAAAATATTTTCAATGATGTCTTTTGGGTATGAAAATAAATAGTTGTGGATTGATTTGGCTGTGATAAATAAGGGGAAAAGAAAGTAATTACATTTAGATTTTTTTTCAGCCATATAGATGATGGTGCCATTTGCTGGTTTGAGGATGGTTGGGGAAGATCAGTTTTGTGGGAAAAGTAAAAGTTTCTATTTGAACCTGATAGGTTTAAGATCTTGACATCAATTTTAGTGGATTCTGGCTGCTATAACAGAATAACACAAACTGAGTGACTTATAAACAAGAGAAATTTATTTCTCACAGTTCTAGAGGCTGAGAAGTTCAAGATCAAAGCACTGGTACATGCATCTGATGAAGCCCACTTCATGATTCATAGACTGCTGCCTCCTCACTGTTCCTCAGAAGGACACGAGGGATATGATAGGCAACTTATCATGCTGTGACCAAAATGGCTGACACAAACAACGTTTAGGACGAAAGGTTTATTATGGTTTATGATTTCAGTCCACGGTTGGTCAATTCTATTGAAGAGCCTGGTAGAGAAAAACTTCTCAATTCATGGCAGCCAGGAAGCACAGAGAAAGAGGAAGAAACTGGAGCATTATAAACTCCTCCAGACACACTTCTAGTGACTTACTTCCTCCAATGAGGTCCCACCACCCAGTATGTTATTCAGCCATTGATGGATTAATCCACTGATGAGATAATTTGTGTCAAGATAATTTATAAATACTTGATGAATCATTTTTATTATGGCTGTTTTAAAATCTTTGTCAGGTTGCGTGTGGTCTTGTATACTTATAATCCCAGTGACTCAGGAAGCTGAGGCAGGAGGATTGCAAGTTTGAAGCCAGCCTGGGCAACTTAAGGAGAGCCTGTCTCAAAATAAAAAATAAAAATTTGTGTTAAAAAGAAGGGGGGGCTAGTGAAGTAGCTAAGTGGTACAGCAGCTCTGCATACAATCTGCAGTACCAAAACAAACAAACAAAAATCTTTGTCTGCTCATCATTTGATTCAACTAGGTTTTGGACTCCGTTAACCATATTTTTTCACTCAGGTTGTGATTTCTCTGGTTCTTGCAATGATAAGTTGTATGGTTTAAAGATGTCCCTCTAACTTTATATGTTGGAAACTTGATCCCCAATGAGTTGGTTTTTGTAGATGGAAGGTTAATTGGGCCATGGGGGAACACCCTGATAACTGAATTAATGCCTTTATTGTGGGAGTAGGTTTATTATCATAGGAGTGGGTTCTTCATAAAAGAACAAGATCAACTGCAGGGGAGCCATCCATGAACTGTGCATGAACCAAATTGACATGGAAGCCGTTGGGCAGGAAAGTCTGGTATCTGTGAACTCCCAGCATTCCTGCTGATTTGAGACTGCCCACTACATATGACTTCCTACTAAGCTCTGTCAGGTTCAACACTGCACTGGAGATAGGGTGACCCACTGGAGCCACACAGCCTCTCAGAGATGAGTGTGGCTTGCCAAGATGCCAATCCACCTGTTTGCAGAAAGATGACTCCCACTGAAACCTTATCCCTGCATTTGATGTGCTCTCTTAAATAAAGAACCAGAGCCATTTTCTAATCATTCAGTTCCAGCTCCTATTGGACTAGAGAATCTATCAGATGCTCCTCTTTGAACCTAATTTCTGGATCTGTCTCTTATTTCTTTACTAATTATATCAGACATTCTTTTTTTCAAGTGGCTTGCCCCTTCTGAGCAGGAAACTACCCTGGCAGCATGCTGGCTGCCCTGTGATACTCAACCCTCTGTTGGATTCTCTCTCTTACCTTCTCATCTTTTATTTTAGTTAGCTTTCCATCACTGTAACCAAAATAACATACAGAACAATTTAGAAGAGGACAAGTGTATTTTGGCTCATGGTTTCAGAGGTTCAGTTCACGGTCAGTTACTCCATAGCTCTGGGCCTGAGGTGTGGCAGAACATCATGGTGGAAAGACATGATGAAAGAAAGCAGCTTCAGACATAGCAACCAGGAAGCAGAGAACTCCACTCAGTGATGCTGACTCCTTGATATTGGACTCTACAACCTCGAGTCCATACATTTCTGCTAACTATAAATTGCCAAGTCTCACATATTTTGTTGTATAGCACAAAATGAATTGACAATGAGTAATTTTTTTAACAAATTATATTTTGGACAGTAAGGATATTTGATCCTATTGAAAATTTTGGATGTTATGAGACTCTAGAGTCTACTTAACATTTTTTAGCTTAGAGTCCCCTTCCTGTGGTGTAACGTAGAGCTGAGTAGGTATGTATATTCAGTTTCCATCTGGATCCCACTGATACCACCCCTTCAAAAGTAGAACTCTGACTTATCATCCTCACTGCTTCCAAGTTGAGACATAAATTCAGATCCTGTTGACACCAGGGAATGGAGAAGTGTCAACCCAACACATGTTTTATTGCTGTAGGCTCTACTGACATCAAGCCCCACTTCTTACCACCTTGTTCTGCCTTGCTCAGCCTCTAAGCTGCCGGGTAGTGTGCAGACTTGGCTGTCTGCTAAACTGTTGACATTCTTATGATGCGGGAATCAGAGCACCACCTGGTAGACAAGGATGGAAAACAGCTCTCCACTCAGCCTTCAATATTTGGCAGGGGAATCAAAGCATCAAAACACTGCCTCTATTACCAGGAAGTGAATAGAAAATCAACTGTCTATTCTCTAAGACAGGTTGGACTGGGACATTGGAGCACTACTGCCTGTTTTCATGGGCCAGGTGGGCATGGGTTAAGGTGAGAGATCTGCTTCCTACAGAGAGTCAAATCTTATTTAAGAATAACTAAATCCAAATCTCTGAGAGTAGGGTCTTGGAATTGGTGTTATGAAAAGCCCCCAGTCAATTCTGATCCATAGTGAAGGTGAGAACCATAGGTCTATGTAGATACAAAAGTCTCCAAAGTTGATAAGAGATGCTAATATTTCTAATGAATAAGGTGGTGAGATTGGAGAGCAATAAAGTAGGTAGGGAGTGAGCATTTCAGGAACACTGTGGATTCATTTCACCTGTTTATTTATTGATTAGTTCTGGTGATTGAACCCAGGACCTTGCATATGTGAGAAAAGCATTCTATCATTGAGCTACACCCAGCCCTAAGCTGTAGTTTTAAAAAGAGGAGAAAGAAGATTGATGAGTAATTGGCTACTTTAGCTGTGGCAGTGTGAGAAAGCTCTAAGTTCAGTCAGGTTCTAGTTGAACAAGGTTGTAAAATTTTCAGTCTCTCCTGAAAAAAGAGACTAAGAATTTGCTGGTGACAGATTTTGTTTGAGGTACGATACAGTAGAAGGGTTTGAAAGGACAGAGAGTGGAGAGATTGGTTCAGACTAAGGATTTTTCAGGCAGCATGGAACAAATGTCTGAATGAAAACGGGTGAACTGGGAGGCTTCTGGTGGTGATTGAGAAAAACAGGGAGATGCTGTAATGATAGAGTTTGTCTCATCATCAGTTAATTGACGGTGAACAAAACTCAAGGTACAAGTCCAGAGTCTATCTTTATTAGGTACAGGCTCACTGAGCAACTATGAATCCCTTGGCAGCCTATGGGATTAGTGATTTCACCTGGTAAATGTGGTCTGATGGCCTTATAGTGACCCTTTTCCACACAGTATACCATCTCTCCCTGTTTCCATTTTACAGGAAATTTCTCTTGCGTCGAATTGCTCTTAAAGTCATTCTTCTCTCTTCTAACACCCAGGGGACAATCTCTTAGAGTGAGTTCATGATTTTACAAAAACTTAAGGAGCAACAGATTTCAAATAGCTTGTTCACCAACCTACAGAAGGGCTAAGATTAGTGAAATAAAAACCCTAGTTATCTACAACCAAAAACAAGAGGAGAGAGGTTCAAAGAGGAAGGCAAATTTTATACCTCAGAATAGTCATCTAGACTCACCTTGCAGGAACTAATATTTCAGACAAGTGTTTGAGAACCATAGTTGTTCCAAAGAATCTCCACAGCATTACTGGGGTCTGAATTATATTATGGATTTGTTAGTGTTTTTCAAAAATATTTGTTGGGTGTCTTTTATATGCCAAACACTATTCTAGGTGTTTCAAAATACAGCTGAGGACAAGGATCTTCTTATAGAGATCACATCCTTTTGGGAGGTGGACCATAATAAAATCATTCAACCAAGACATAAACAAAATTGCCAGTAATGATCCTCTGTAGACAATTCAGATAGGATAATAAGAACCATGGATGAGTAGTGGATGACTTTGAATGGATATGTGAGAAAGTTCTTTCTAGGAAGGGGAAGTAGTTACCTAGAGGAGATTGGACATGAATGATGTAATTGATCCAGCTTGGGGCAGAACAAGTAAGGAAGGAGCTTGTGAAAAGCCCAAGGCAGAAATGAATTTATCTTGTTTGAGACACTAAAATATAACCAGTGTGCTGGAGATACCATGAATGAGAAATAATGAAGAGGGAGGAAAAATAAAGTAGGGTTCAGGTCATATGACGAATAGATAAGAGGGTGTTTGGATATTATTGTAAGTGGATAGAAAACCATTGGGAGGAGTGTTAGGCAGGGACATCTAACTCTGGTGTGTGAGCCCCACAAAGGCAATTTTTGTCTCTTTCTCTGTATATCTTAAGTGCCTAGAATAAGTTTTGGTGCTCAATGAGAACTTCATATATGCATGTTGAATGAATGCGTTAAGCCTCACTAATTTGCAAAGAGAGAACAACTTCCCTTAACAAAATGAATGTATGATCTGGCGGGCTTAGGTTTTTATTTTGTTTATATGATGTGCTATTGTTGTTTTTTAAAATTAGTGCCTGATAGTTACACATAATATACATTAACATATTCATAAATGCATATAACACAGTTTTCTTCATTTCAATCCTCAGTACTTCCTCTTTCTTCCCCTCCTTCCCCCTCCTGATTCCTTGCCTCTACTCTATTGGTCTTCCTTTGAGTTATTTATTTATTTTTTAATTGATACATTATAGTTATACATAAAATTGGAATGAATTGTGACATATTTATGCAGGCACATAGCATAATTTGGTGAACTTCATTCCTCAATTCTTCCGCTTTCCTCTCCTCTTCCATCTTCCTTTGTCTCTCACCTCTACTCCACTGATCTTCCCCTTTTATTATTCCTTTTTTCTCTTTAGCTTCTGCATGGGAGAAGATGTAACTGAAACATTTGTACTTGGCACCTGAACTTTCATGCACACAAATGTAGTTGAAATTTTTAAAAAGTTTAGAAATAACTTAGCTATACTCTTAGGTAAGTTAATATTTTTTATCACGTTTCCTACTATTAAACAGATTTATATTTTATTTTGTTGTACAGAGGTGAATTCATACACATTCTACTTTATCCAGCAAATAATTGTATCCTGTTCTTTATGCTAACCAAATTTATGGTGTTAAAATGACAGCAATTTGTTACTAAATCATTCTGAGAGGAAGGCATAATATGGAAGAGAGATCCCCTAGATGATTCACCAGAACCCAGGTACCAACCAGCCCAGCAATCCCTCTAATGTAGAGAACTGTATTTTTTTTATAATAGTCTCACACACATCTTCTGTATCCCACACAATGTGATACCAGTTACTACAAAATAACAACAAAAATTTTTAATTAATTTTAAAATAACTTTACAATTCTTGTTTTTTATTTTTCTGACAGTACTGAGTTAAGATGAAAAGTTCTATTCTAAAAATCACTTAGCTCATTTGTATCAGGTTAGACTTAAGTTTCTCAATTCAGGACTTGGCAAACTATCTTTGGTGGGGGGGGTGGTACTGGGGATTGAACCTAAAGGTGCTTAACCAATGAGCCACATCCCCAGCCCTTTTGTATTTTATTTAGAGACAGGGTCTCACTGAGTTGCTTAGGAGCCTCGCTAAGTTGCTGAAGGTGGCTTTGAACTAATGATCCTCCTGTCTCAGCCTCCTGAGCTGCTGGGATTACAGGCATGAGCCACTGTGCCCGGCTTGGCAGACATTTGTATTATAAGTTCTCTGAGGACAGGTACTATTTCTTGAACACTTTTCTGTTCTATGGAGCATTGCCTTGCAAATAGCATTGGATAAGTATATATGATCTAAGCAACTATGCATGGTAGGTGCTGCCATTTGTCCCCTTTCTAGAACTTTAGGTCTTACCTAAAATAAATATGTCTGCTCAAGTCCTGTCCCTTAGTTTTCTCCCTTTTATCTTAATTAAAGTGTTGTTCGCATACACCAAACTTCACCAATTTTAAATGCATTGTTGATGTATGTTTGCATAAAATCAAGTAATCACCACCACAATCAAGATGCAGAGCAGTTCTCACACTCTTAAGTTCCCTTGGTGTCTTTGTGCTTATTCCCTTTCTAGTCTCTGACAATAATTTATTGACTTTCTAACAATAGATTTGCTTTTTCTGCAATTTCATATAAATAGAATCGCACACTGTATAGTCTTTTCTATTTAAGGACTGTCTATTTTTATTGACATATTGTTGTGATTTCATTAGCATCATTCCATTGATCAGGCAGGAAAACCATGTGCAGCTTTATCTCCAAAGAGAAAAGACTCATAAACTAGTTATTTTAAAGCAAAAAAGAAAAACTCACCCATTTTTGTCATTTGCATAATAGAATACTTTAGGTAAATGCTCATATAATGCCAAGTGCTTTGAGACTCATGGCAGAGATACTATTGTTCTTTCTTCTTATTAGCTGTATTATCTCACAAAATCCTCTGCCCAACAATAGGAGGAGGACAAGAAGGAGGAGGAAGCATTGGGATGCTATAACATAATATCCATCCCTCCTGAACTTAACCAAAAGCACATAAATTTGGGGCACATCAAGCCAAAAGGCATCAATACACAGATATAATTTTTTAGACATAAGGGCATGGAGGCATATAATCCCACTTACTCTGGAGTTTGAGCAAGAGGATCAAAAGTTCAAGACCAGTCATGGCAACTTACCAAGACTCTGACTCAAAATAAAAGAAATAAAGTAAAAAAGGTATGGGATATGGCTCAGTGGTGGAATACCTGCCTAGCACATACTAGATCCTGGGTTCAATCCCCAGTTCTGTATCCCCAAAATTAACTAATTAATTAATATTAAATCTGGAATGGTTCCTCAATGTACTAAACTTTGCTAAATATTTCTTTTTCTTTCAAAAATAGTTTGTTATATTTTTCATAATTAATAAATTTTATTGTAAGAATTTTGAAAAAGATGCATATAAAGACAAAATTATATTTTTGTAAGTTTAAGTATGTTTTTGTATATTTAAGTATAACTAGGATCATAGCTGTATATACCACTTCTCTGTTAAGTATCATGACGTGTGGGTTTTTGTCATTGCATTTCTTTCCTTTCATTGCACTATTGCCAGCATGGAAGTATGGTTACCTGGAAGGGAAGCTAAGCACAGAAGACTGGTGCTGTTATAGATTTTTTTCAGTTTATTCCTTATTAAGTGTATTTATTCCTTATTAAATATTTATTCCTTATTAAGTGTATGGATTTTGGTTAGACTTGCTGAGATCAAAATATGAGCTCAGCATGAAGTAAAATGTACCACTCAGCTCTCAGGATACTTTGAGAAAACAGGTATTCTGTATTCTGCATCTCTAATTCATACATGGATAATATCAGGAACCTTGAGGTTTCAACAATTGAGAGATTTGTCTAGACTCATAGTCTTGATCTGAACACTTGCTGTCTAGTAGTTGGAGAAAAACAAAAACATTTCTATTTTTAAAATGATCCTGGACTTGGACAGAAAGTGATCACAGTATGCATTGTCTAGTGAGGGATCCCCAAGTTGAGAAAGAGATGGCAGAATGATCATCAAAAACAAACTACTCATTCATAGCAAGGGAATTGATCTTCCGTTGTTTATTATGGCCATATTGAAGTCATGGAAGATTCCAAGAAAGGATATAATAATCTTGTAGATTTTATTTCTTTTAATCATAGAATTTTAGTATCCGACAAGGCCTTTGAGAAGTAAGAGACTCAGGTAGGTTGAGACAGATGTTCCCAAAGCCAGGTGAGAGGAATCGCTCAGCATTCATATGCCTGACTCCAGTTCTGTTCTCTTTTTCTGCCCTATTCTGCCTTTTCATGGCTAATGGAGTTGGCCTTTTGGGTTGCCTCTCTGCCTTGATTGACATGTGTTCCTTTAAGTTTCTTGGACACTATTATTTGGGAAGTTATTGCAGTATTGAAGGAGATAACTTTCTTTAAGAAAAATTGGATATTCATGTGTTTGAGCAAACCTAATAGTAGGCATTCTCACAACAAATGGAAAATGGCCATTGTCACAGCAAATACCTTCAAAATAATATATATTGCCTAGTTGCTTTATAATTTTTTTAATAAAAGTTTTTTTCATTTTGTCACTTAAACTGGACTTATTCGTATGAAAGGAAAAAAACATAAAATTTACTCAAGAAACATAAAATTTAATTAAGAAGGAAACTCACATTGGGTTTTGACTTCATCAAACTCATTGCAGTAAGGTTTTGTCATTAAACAGGAATAAAGGAGAAATGGTAGAATGCTGATATATGCAAAAGATTTTAGTAGCTAGTTTCACCTCAGAGAAGAAGGTGTCTCCATGAAGAAGTGATTCTCAGTGACTTGAGGCTGGATTCATGAGTCCTAATCCAGATAGGTACCTACAGCTGTTAATGGTACAGGGTACAACTGATTTTGTCACTATATAGTATACTCAACATATCCTGTTCAGGAGGTCTAATTTACATTATTCATAGAACACTATTGACTTAAAGGAAACCTCAGTGTCCTGTCCTGGGTGAGGGAAAGAATTTTCATCTCAGTGCCAATATTTCCTGAGTTTACCATTGAATAAAGTTCACTATTGTCTTTGTCTGTTTTCTGCTGCTAATAAGCCAACACCACAGACTTGGTAAATTATAAAAAAAAGAAGTTGATTTTGTGTTATAGTTTTGGTCAAACATTGCAGGACTGTATCTGGTGATGGCATGCTTGTTTGCAGAGTCTTGAGGTGGTATAGGGCATCACATGGTAAGAGAGAACACTCAAGCACCTTTTGGTTTCTCTCTTTCTCTTATAAAATCGCCAGTATACTGTGATATCAGTCACAGGGGCTCCACTGTAATGACCTTACCTAGTCCTAAGCACATTTGAAAGCCCCCACCTCTAAGCATCTCAGTTTGATTAAGTTTCTCTTAGCCACAATGGAGATTTAATTTTAGCATAAATTTCAGAAGAAGAAAACTGTATTTAAACCATAACAACTATTGTTAGATTAGACATTTAGGATAGCTTTGGATTAGAAGCAGTCCTAAATAGGTACTTGATCAAGAAAGTTCTTTTTAATATGAGGACATCCGTTGATGATCTGTGTCTCACTCACAGGAAAACCAACACGAATGAAATTGTGTATTTTTCATTTTGTAGAGGGATTCAGTAATGGCCCAATTATGTTCTCTAGTAAAGGGTCTCTCTAATTAGTGGATAGAAGTTGTAGGGAAGCTATGACCTTTTGTTCCTTCTTTTACTAATGGAAAAGGCCTTGTACTTAGGGAGGGTGGGCATAATGAGATTGTACTGAAACCCACTAAATAGGGCAATAAATATATTCAGACTATTGTTGATTTTTCTGTGAGATAACCTGAATACCATTTTGTTGAGGCCAGCAGATGCTCAGAGTATGGTGGACTCAACAATGATTTTTTTTATCTTTAAACTTGGGATTTCATCCTGAGTATCTTTTGTCAAATAGAAATCAATGAAGAAACATCTGCTGCTTTCACAAACTTCTAGGAATCCTGAACCCAAAAATGTATAGAAAGTTAAAGAGGAACAGGAGTAGCCTAGGTTTCACTTTAAAAGGAAATATAAACACTGTCCTTTAGATCATGGATAGTTCCAAGGTCACTGTTAATAAAAAGTTCAGAGTTAGAAATTACCCTCTATAAGGAATAAGTAAAGAAGTTTCCTGAATCTGAAAAATAATAAAGAACATTATCAACTGAAAAGTTATAAGACAATGAGGAGCCCAGCTCAAGGCCTGGGTTAAGAACTAATATAGCAGCGTTAAACAGAACCGTGACCATGATCATAAAGATTAATATTACTTGTGTTCTATTTCCTAATACCACTGAAATCTACCAGCTCTCCTCTATCCTTTTATGTACCAGTACGCTAAATCAAAATTCCCACTGTCTCTAGAGTGAACATTTGCAATGATCTCTCAGCTGTCTCCATGCATGTGGTCAGGGATTTAGTGATTTTTAAAAATGCATGTTGGAGCCTAGCAATCTTCTATATTTCTTCTCCAAATCCTTCTGTTCCCTACATGACTTTTTAATGACTAATGGGTCAGTATTTTTCAATCCTAGAGAGTTTGCCCCTAGGGGCACAATATCCAGAGATACTTTTGATTGTCACACTGGGGAGTTATTGGCATCTACTGGGTAGCCGCTAAACACCTTACAAGGCACAATGAAGACTCCTGCAGCAAAGGATTATTTAGCTCCAAATGTAAATAATGTTAGATTGAGAAACCCTGGGCCCTAGTCTCTGCCTACCCTGAACTTCATTTTCAACAACCCACTCATATTTCAAGCATGCTGGATTTCTTTTAGTTTCACAAGTCTGTTATTTTCTCCCCTATTTATCCTTTGTACATGTTGTTTTCTCTGATTATGCTCTCTTCTTGACAACTCTTCATAGTCATCATCTCTTGTTGATAACTCTTTCTACTCATCATTTAAATGTCACCTTAAAAGTGCCTGAGGGAAACCTTGTCTAAACCAGCTTCTTAGAAACATTGTTAGAATTATCTGAAATCCTGAGTAGGAGTGAGACTACAGGTTTTAAACCTTCAGCACCATCAGCTAACCAGTGGGAGTGGGCAGTGGTGGGCACCAGTTCTGGAAGGGCCCAAGTGGATGTGACTAAGTGCTTAAGTTTTCTTCTGCTTCATCAATTCTGCTATTGATGTGCTCTATTGCACTTTTCATTTTGTTTGTCATGCTTTTCAGGTCCAGGATTTCTATTTGTTATTATTCTCTCTGTTCAATTTCTCTTTCTGGTTATTTATTGTTTTTCTCATTTTGTTAAATTGTTTCTTTGTGTTTCCGTGGTGTTTAGCAAGTTTCCATTAAACAATTATTTTGAATTCTTTGCCAGGCAGTTCATACTCCTCCACTTACGAGGTCAGATACTCAAATCTTTAAACAATCTTATTTTGTAGTGCTGGGGATTAAATCCAGGGCCTTATGCATGCTAGGCTATTGTTCTACCACTGAGCCACATCCCCAGCCCAGTTACTTGTATCTTAGTTTGTCCATTTGGTGATGTGTTTCCCTGATTGTTCTTAATCTCTGTGGTCATGTGTTAATGTCTGTGTATTTGAAGAAATATATTTATTCTACTCTTCACAGACTGGCTTTGTCTGGGAAAACCCTGAGTCAAGTATGACACTGAAGTGTGCCATAAGGCACTGATGACTGCCTGAGGCTTAGGGCTGTCTTGTTAAGGGAAGAGAAATACAAAGATAAGTGAGATACATTCTCATATCATGTGGTGAATTGTTAAAAAGTGCTATACCAACTGAATAAAGAAAAGCAGGAAGAGCAAGTAACTAATTTGCTCCATGCATATTATTCATAATCACATGACAAATATGAGGCATATACTAAATGTCAAGCATTTTACAAGGTGCATGTGGTGCAAAGGTGAATGGAAAACTACTCTTATCCCTAATGAATATATAATTTGGTGGGAACAATAGCTAATTTATTGGGTTTTACTTTTTCTTTGCATGAATTACAACAACCATTCATCATAGCTCATACTTTTCGAATAACTAGGTGTTATTTTTTTTTAAATATTTTCTTAGTTGTCAATAGGCCTTTATTATTTTATTTATTTATATGTGGTGCTGAGAATTGAACCCAGTGCCTCACACATGTTAGGCAAGCACTCTACCACTGAGCCACAACCCCAGCCCTAACTAGGTGTTATTATTAGTCTCAAATGAAAAGAGGAAGAAACTAAAATTTTGAGAAGTTAGTTAAATAGAATGAAATTTCTTCAGCAAACCTCCCACCATTGTGTAACTGCAGTGTCTGGGTAGTCACTATATATATTTGGATCACTATATATAGTTACTATATATAGTGACTCTGGATAGTCACTATATATATCTGGATAGTCACTATATATATTTGTTAGATGGAGGAGTAAGTTTCCTTGTCCAGGGATATAGCTTATTAAGTGATGAGCTAGAACTTTCTACTTTCAACTTCCATATTCATTTTGTTGCATCATGGTACTTCCACAATCATAAAGCCACACTCCTGGTTTGGATACATTTCCACCCTTATTTAATGTCTATCTGCTTTCTAGGCTGTCAATCCATGAAGTATGGTAGAGGGAGATATGAAAGGAAAGGGGGAAAAGACACAACTGGGCAGAGCAAGAGAAATGTTCACAGTTTTCCATTTCTCTCTCCCTTTGATTTAGTTGGAAGCCCGGAATACCAGGCTAGTTCTTTAAGGAATCTATTTGGGCTCCCTGTTAATGACAGAGTACTCAGTTTTACACAGAATTTGTCTCATAATGTAGGAAAACCTTCACAGTAGAGAGTCTTTAGAGCTCTGTTTCATTTTCAGTCTTTGGACATAAATTTAAATAAGTGAGATCTTTCCTGATGGCCTACTGGATGCATATCAGTCCAATCCTAGATAAGTCATGGAAACTTGACACAAAGTCGCTCTAAGTCAGTTTTGTGAGTTATAGCCAAAATCGATATGATTATGACTATCTAACCTTAAACTAATAAATACTATTGGAAAGACTTGTTTGAAAAACTAATAAGCAGTAGCCCTGTGAGGAGATGCTGACATATAGGCTAGTGGCAAGGTACAAGAAACTCTCAAGAACATTTTTCCCTCTGCCAAAATAATTTAATCTCCAGATGTAAAGCTTATAGATAGAATTTCCAAATTTAGCAATGATGCTTGTTTATTTCTTGCCTGTCCTAAATAGCATGAACATAGAAGTAAAGTAGATGTTTAAAAGATAAGAGAGACAAAGAGGTGGACCCAAGCCAGGACTGTCTTTAAAGATGAATATGGGAGAAAATTTGAGGATGCTTTTTTTTTTTTTAAATATTTTGTTTAGTTGTAGATGGACACAATATCTTTATTTTATTTATTTTTATGTGGTGCTGAGAATCAAACCCAGTGCCTCACTCATGTGGGACAAGTGCTCTACCACTGAGCTATAATCTCAGCCCAAGGATGCTTTTTCTTTTTAAATTTGATGATGTGAGGAGGAGTTAGTAGAAATTCAAAACCAGTTTTGAAGAACTGAGCAAAACCATTTTTGGAATCATTGAACAAGAGGCATTTCCTTGTCATTTTTAAAAAATATTTTTAAAACAGAAGAATTGCTATCCCTATTTCCCCTCCCTTCTCCCACCTCCTCCCTGCCCCATCCAAAGTTCCTTCGTTTCTCCCATGCTCTGCATCCCTACCCCCATTATGTATCAGCATCCACTAATCAAAGAGAACATTTAGCCTTTGATTTGGGGGGATTGGCTTATTTCACTTAGCATGATGTTCTCCAATCCCATCCATTTACCTGCAAATGTCATAATTTTACTCTCTTTTTTTTTTTTTTGCTGAGTCATGTTCCATTGTGTATATATACCACAGTTTCTTTATCCAATCATCTATTGAAGGGCAACTAGGTTGCTTCCACAGTTTAGCAATTGTGAATTGAGCTGCTAAAAACATTGAAGTGGCTGCATTACTGTTGTTATGTTATTTTTAAGTCTTTTGGGTATAAACCAAGGAGCGGGATAGCTGGGTCAAATGGTGGTCCCATTCCAAGTTTTCTAAGGGGTCTCCATACTGCTTTCCAGATTGGTTGCACCAATTTGCAGTCCCATCAGCAATGTATAAGTGCGCCTTTTCCCCACAACCTTGCCAACACTTATTTGTATTCTTGATACTTGCCATTCTGACTGGCATGAGATGAAATCTTAGAGTAGTTTTGATTTACATTTCTCTAATTGCTAGAGAAGTTGGACATTTTTTCATATGTCTCTTGATCATTGTATATCTTTTTCTGAGAAGTGTCTGTTCGGCAACTTGGCCCATTTATTGATTGGGTTGTTTTGTTATTTTGGTGTTAAGTTTTTTGAGTTCTTTATATATCCTGGAGATTAGTGCTCTATCAGATGTGCATGTGCAAAGATTTGTTCCCAGAACGTTGGCTCTCTGTTCACTTCATTGATAGTTTCTTTTGCTGAGAAGAAGCTTTTTAGTTTGAATCCATCCCACTTATGGATTCTTGATTTTACTTCTTGCACTATTGGAGTCTTCTGAAGGAAGTAAGGTCCTAATACAACATGATAAAGATTTGGGCCTATTTTTTCTTCTATTAGGCACTGGGTCTCTGGTCTAATTCCCAGGTCCTTGATATACTTTGAGTTGAATTTTGTGCATGGTGAGAGATAGGGGTTTAGTTTCATTTTGCTGCATATGGATTTCCAGTTTTCCCAGCACCATTTGTTGAAGAGGCTATCTGTTCTCTAGTGTATGTGTTTGGCTCCTATATAATCCTTATATTTGTCTAATATAAGATAACTGTATTTAAGTGGGTTTGTCTCTGTGTCTTCTGTTCTATACCATTGGTCTATATGTCTATTTTGGTGCCAGTACCATGCCGTTTTTGTTACTATAGTTTTGTAGTATAGTTTAAGACCTGGTATTGTGATGCCTCCTGCTTCAGTCTTCTTGCTAAGGATTGCTTTGGCTATTCTGGGTCTCTTATTCTTCCAAATGAATTTCATGGTTGACTTTTCTATTTCTATAAGGAATGACATTGGGAATTTAATTGGAATTGCATTGAATCTATATAGCACTCTGGGTAGTATGGACATTTTGCCAATATTGATTCTGCCTATCCAGGAGCATGGGAGATTTTTCCATCTTCTAAGGTCTTGTTCAATTTCTTTCTTTAGTGTCCTGTAGTTTTCATTGTAGAGTCTTTCACTTCTTTTGCTAAATTGATTCCCAAGTATTTTATTTTTTTGAGGCTATTGTGAATGGGATAGTTTTCCTAATTTCTCTTTCAGAGGGTTTATCACTGATGTACAGAAATGCAATTGATTTATGGGTGTTGATTTTATATCCTGCTAATTTGCTGTATTCGTTTATTAATTCTAGAAGTTTTCTGGTAGAATTTTTTGGATCCTTTAAGTATAGAATCATGTCATCTGCAAATAATGATAGTTTGAGTTCTTCTTTTCCTATTCTTATCCCTTTAATTTCTTTCATCTGTCTAATTGCTCTGGCTAGTGTTTTAAGGACTATGTTAAATAGCAGTGGTGTAAGAGGGCATCCCTGTCTTGCTCCCATTATTAGAGGGAATGATTCCAATTTTTGTCCACTTTAGATGATGTTGGCCTTGGGTTTGGCATAGATAGCTTTTACAAAGTTGAGGTATATTCCTACTATCCCTAATTTTTCTAGTGTTTTGAATATAAAAGGGTGCTGTATTTTGTCAAATACTTTCTCTGCATAGATTAATAAAATCATGACTCTTTAAGTCTATGGATGTGATGGATTACATTAATTGATTTCTGCATGTTGAAACAACCTTGCATCCCTGGGATGAATCCCACTTGATCATGGTGCACTATATTTTTGATATGTTTTTGTCTGTGATTTGCCAAAATTTTATTGAGAATTTTTGCATCTACATTCATCAGGGATATTGCTCTGATATTTTCTTTCTTTGATGTGTCTTTGTCTTGTTTAGGAATCAGAGTGATACTTGCCTCATTGAATGAGTTTGGAAGGGTTCCCTCCTTTTATATTTCATGAAATAGTTTGAGGAGTATTGGTAATAATTCTTTTTTGAAGGTCTTGTAGAACTTGGCTGAGAATCCATCTAGCCCTGGGCTTTCCTTGGTTGGTAGGCTCTTGATGGCATGTTCTATTTCCTTGCTTGAAATTGATCTATTTAAGTTGTATATGACCTCTTGGTTCAGTTTGGGTAGGTCATATGCCTCTAGAAATTTGTCAGTGTCTTCAGGGTTTTCAATTTTACTGGAGTATAAATTTTCAAAATAGTTTCTAATTATCCTCTTTATTTCAGTAGTGTCATCACAAATTTTAGTAATTTGAGTTTTCTCTCTCCTTCTTTTCATTAAGGTGGCTAAGGGTTTGTCAATTTTGTTTATTTTTTCAAAGAACCAGCTTTTTGTTTTGCCAATTTTTTGAATTGTTTCTTTTGTTTCAATTTCATTGATTTCATCCCTGATTTTAATTATTTCCTGTCTTCTACTTCTTTTGGTGTTGGTTTGTTTTTCTTTTTTCTAGGGCTTTGAGATGAAGAGTCAGGTCATTTATTTGTTGACTTTTACTTCTTTTAATAAGTGAGATTAATGCAATGAACTTTCCTCTTAGCAGTGCCTTCATGGTGTCCCAGAGATTTTGATATGTTGTACTGGAGTTTTCATTTACCTCTAAGAATTTTTTTATCTCTTCCCTGATGCCTTCTGTTATCTTTGCATCATTCAGTAGCATATTATTTAGTTTCCAGGCATTGGAGTAGTTTCTGTTTTTTAATCTCTCATTGGTTTCTAATTTTATTCCATTGTGGTCAGATGCAGGGTAGTATCTCTTTCTTTGTGTGTTTGCTAAGACTGGCTTTATGACATAACATATGATCTATTTTGGAAAAGGATCCATGTTCTTCTGAGAAAAAAGCATATTTGCTTGTTGATGGATGGAACCCTTTATATATGTCTGTTATGTCTAAATTATTGATAATTTTATTGAGTTCTATGGTTTCTTCATTTAGTTTTTGTTTGGAAGATCTACCTAGTGGTGAGAGAGCTGTGTTAAACTCACCAAATATTATTGTGTTGTGATCTATTTGATTCTTGTAGTTGAGAAGAATTTGTTTGATATGCGTAGATGCCCCATGGTTTGGGGCATAGATATTTATAATTCTTATATCTTGTTGATGTATAATTCCCTTAAGAAGTATGAAATGTTCTTCTTTATCCCTTTTCACCAGCTCTGGTTTGAAGTCCACTTTATCTGATATGAGAATGGAAACTCCTGCTTGTTTACGCGGTCCATGTAAGTGATACGTTTTTTCCCACTCATTCACTTTCAGTCTGTGAATGTCTTTTCTTTTGAGATAAGACTCTTGAAGGCAGCATATTGTTGGGTCTTTTTTTTAAAATCCAGCCTGTCAGCCTGTGTCTTTTAATTGATGCATTTAGGACAGTCATATTCAGGGTTATTACTGAAATATGATTTGTAGTCCAGTCATTTTGGTTTATTTTTGGTTTTTACCTTGACTTGGTTTCTCCTTTGATTGCACCCCCCCTTTTTTAGTGTAATTCTTGTCTTTGTAGATTTTCATTGTTGGTTGTCATTTCCTCTTCATGGAATATTTTGCAGAGAACATTGTGTAGTGCAGGCTTTCTTGTTGTAAATTCTTTTAACTTTTGTTTGTCATGGAAGGTTTTTATTTCTTCCTCAAATCTGAAGCTTAATTTTGCTGGATATAAGATTCTTGGTTGGCATCCATTTTCTTTCAGAGCTTGGTATGTTGTTCCAGGATCTCCTGGCTTTGAGGGTCTGGGTTGGAAAATCTGCTGAGATCCGAATTGGTCTCCCCTTATATGTAATCTGATTCCTCTCTCTTGTGGCCTTTAAAATTCTATCCTTATTCTGTATGCTGGGCATTTTCATTATAATGTGCCTTGGTGTAGATCTGTTATAATTTTGTACGTTTGGTGTCCTGTAAGCCTCTTGTATTTGATTTTCCAATTCATTTTTAATGTTTGGGAAATTTTATGATATTATTTTTTGAAGAGATTGTGTGCATTCCTTGGTTTGAAATTCTGTGCCTTCTATCCTGATAAATCTTAGATTTGGCCTTTTGATGCTATCCTATAATTCTTGCATGTTCTGTTTATGATTTCCTATCATCTTCACTGTATGGTCAAGATTTATTTTCAGATTGTATATTTTGTCTTCATTATCCAAGATTCTGTCTTCCAGGTGATCTAGTCTGCTAGTGATGCTTTCTATTGAGTTTTTTATTTGGTTTATTGTTTCCTTCATTTCAAGAATTTCTGATTTTTTTTTTCACAATCTCTAGCTCTTTAAAGTAATTTTTTGCTACCTGTATTTTTTCTCTTATCTCTTTGTTAGAGTGATCAATGGCTGCCTTTATTTGCTCTCTTATTTCTTTGTTGGTTTGATCAATTTTTGCTTGTATTTGCTTGCTTAAGTCATTCTTTAATTCACAGATCATTTTAATTATGTACATTCTGAATTATTTCTCTGACATTTCTTCAACTGTGCTGTCAATGGATTCTATTACTGTGGTATCTAGGTTTATTTGGGGCACTTTCTTCCCATGTTTTTTCATGTTGATTATGTATCTTCCTTTCTTGCAATGCAGATCTGAGGTATTGTGGTTTCTATCCTATAATCTTGTAGTGAGTGACACTACAGATTACCTGTATCTCACATGTTAAACAATTTTTTTGCTCAGTAATACTTTTCAGGACATGAGATCCTAAAAGAAGCTAGAAAGGTTTGCTATTGATTGTGATATATTTCAAACTTATCATTGTTCATTATGATATAGAAGTTACAGTCTCTAATATTCATATTTAATTACAAGTGTGACAAGATACTAGAATTCTAGTATTTTCATGTTTTCAACCATAATCAAGGAAGGGGATCCTACCACAATAGAAGCTGTAAACATAAAATCTCACAACTCCTTTCCTTTTTCAAATTAATTTAGCAATACTATAATTTGCATAATACAGATTAAATTCATGCAATTTATGTTTCAATTTTTATAGAATTGTTTTTAAAACTCCAGGTTTTGGAGAAGAAAATATTTGGTACCGATGATAGAGGACGGACAGGTGTGAGTGATGGGAACATGAGATTAAGGGAATAATTCTATAAAATGGGCCTACTGTGCTGATCTCCACATGCTTTTTTTTTTTTTCCAAGAAGCAGTTTACCTACAGCCCTGCCTGGCTTAAGTGGGCAGGATATGTCACATTCCTCAGCAAATTGCCCATTATCTGCAGAAAAAATGTAGGCCCAAAATAATGTCAAACTTAGGTTATCCTTTTCACAGACCAGGTCCCAGAATTCAGTGAAATAAGGATAATTCTTCCTAACCATAAAATAAAGAATTTATGATTAAGAATCCAATTAGAACTGGTCAGCATGGGCCAAAGTGACCTAGAGTTATCATGGCAGCAGGGACCTGAAAGTCTAATGTCAGTCAAAAGTCAAGAGGTGAACCTGGGGTAGGAGGATCTTTGGAAACTTCTCTGGGACTGCCTCGCCCAATAAAACTGGAGTGTAGGAGAGTCATGTTGTCCCTATCCTCTCTGAGAGGACCCACTCTCTCCCTTAAAAGTATCCCCTTTCCCCCTTCCCATCCTTCTAATAAATTCATTGGGGATTACTCTCAGCAACATGTCTGAAATCTTTCTGACTTGCTCACAAGAATCAGGGTTTAATGAGGGATCTTCATGCTACCTCGATTTCCTGGAAGGGCTCAGCCCTGTAACACTGACACGAGAAATACAGGAACCAAAATAGATGAAAATTATTCCTTTTAACCTATATTTAAATAATAAAACACAGAAAAAGTCTTCCTTTCTTAGTGTCTTCTTATTGTAATTACAGCTGAAATAATTTTTAAAAAGACTAATAAGATTTTTTTTCACACAAAATTAGTTACTAAGCAATACAAAACTTTTCCTTTTGCTAGAATAGAGATCTAAAGGAGGAAAAATCCAGGAAAGGCACTTTAAAACTGATGCAGAAAATACCATGACAACATTTCCATTTTTCTAGCCTCCTCATTTACGTGGTGTTAGTTACATTTGCTGCATGAAAATCTTGTTATTGTCTTTAATATACAAACATACAAATCTATTTCTACTGCTACATTTGAATACTAGTATTATTGAGTAAAAAGAAGTGGTAATTTCCAAATTAAGGGTTTAAAACTTGCTGCCCTTTAAGACCCTTCGAGAGCATAAGTACAGTACAGCTATGTCTGAAATCTGAAAGTGTTCTGTGTCCCTCCCTGTAGTCAACTCCAGGTGCTCTGTTTTCTCTCTGTCCTCTCTCTCTCTGACTACCATCTCAGGCCTCACTTTTGCATTCTTTATTTGTATGCACTAGCCTTTTTATTGCGAATAGGGCTCTAAATCTTACTTTAGAAATAGATATTGCACTATGTGCGAGTGCATGTGCAGGAGAAGCTATCAATAATGTTAGTTATGAAAACCTGATCATAAGTGTTTTTAGTCCATTAGCCATTTCACTTTATTTATGTCCCCTTTCAGGCAGGATTTGAAGCCAATATTCAAAAGATGAAGTTTGGATGAAGAGCAACACAAGAGGATATAAAACACTGTCACGTTTTTTCATGCTAGAAAATATTTCTTCCTTATATTATTTCTTTAAGCAGCTCCTAACAATGAGTAACCTCTCAAGGGAATAAGGAAAGCAGAAGGAAGACTGGCTTCAGGATAGATATTATTTAATATCTTTCTCCCTACCTACCTTTCCTTTTTTATCCTTATATTGAATTATTTTTAAATTTTAAAAACTACTTACTAAGCACCCCATAAATGTACCTATAGGAAATTAAGGCATATTTTGCTGCATTTCTGCTCCTAAGAGAAATTCAATTCATGATTTATTAATAAAATCCCATTTGTTCTTATTTGCTGCTTTATCTTCCAAATAGCATGCAATATGAACAGTTGAACCTGCAAGGAGATAAGGCTTCCTGTGCCTTTCCTAGTGTAAGTGGCTGTCAACTGTTGCAATGGCTGGTGTGGGTTCCCAATTTAATGTCTCCCTGAAGCCATTGCTCAATCTGGCTGCAGCAAGAGGTGCATGGAAATGTCAGCCCATGGACTTCTCTTAGTACATCACCCGAGCTGTAGTTGGCAGGGCTATGACAGTCCCTCCCAGAGCTTTGTTCATCATTTCACAATTATGAGGAGAGAAAAATAAGAGCGGCAAAAAAAAGAGTGCCTTGGATAATTTTTCTTTTACATCATGTTGAAACCCATAATAATGTAAATGCAAAAGAGAATGTATTTTTTTCCAGTAGGTTAATAGGCGCTTGGGGGTCTTTTAAGAAAAATTTCAAATGTTTAGCTTACCGATCAAAAACAGTAAGCAGCGTTGTTCCTCCATGTTGCACCGGATGCCTCTCTAGAGCTCCGTACTTCATAGTGAGCTCCTGACTTCTACATTAATACCCATTAATGACAATGCAGATACCATGTTTTAAATCTTGCAGACCCCAAAGAAAGCAAATGCTAGGTCCTTGAGTCACCTACTCCTTCTCTGTGGAATCATTTCTAATTGAATGTTAAGATCAAAGTTTAAGTTTATAAGAAAGAAAAACAAGTGCAGATAAATAGTTATTATCTGCCATCCTTATGAAAATTCATGACCTGCAGTTTTATCAGAGGCCTTATAAGAATTCTAATTGTGAAGTATGTGAAGCTATTAAATGGCTAGTCCGCTTCAGTCTCTTGATAAGAAGTGAGTTAAATAATTGTCCTGTTTAACTTGTGCTTGTTAACCTTTAAGGTCAACTAGTTTGAACATACGTTTAATGAAATCCTGGAGCCAGAATTTATGATACTGCTGCTGAATGTTAAATTGGACAATTTACATAAGCAGGACATTAACCTTCTGAGCACTAAATAGCATTTTAGCACTTAGCCGCTGGGGACAATAAGGGACATGTTCTATATATTTGTGATTAGCTTGCCTGGAAACTCTCATGATGACCAATTGGCCTACCAAGTTTAGCAGCATAATTAAATGAATGGACTCAGCCTAAGTAAATTATCAGTGCTGTGTACAGTATATCATTATAGTCCAAAGGAAAAAAAAGATATGAATAATTTAATAATACATTACTAATTTATCAATGCTAACTGACTTCTAGAAGGCGGCTCTTTGTAGTTCATTGTTTTAAATTTGATATTTGATTTACCATTCATGTAATTAAAATTGAACCTATTTCTTCTTTCACTAAAATACATATAGAAGCAGTAGACTTTATTTATTTTTATTTTTTTTTGAGGAGGAAAGAATGGGGTTTTCCACTTTGGTGATATTACAAAATACCTACCACTGCGCACTGATTAGCAGGTAAATTCGTAGTTGGTCACAACCACTATTTGGTACCCTTACTGAGGGGAGGGCACTAACCCTGAGTTGTACAGAAGCCTAGCTTGCAACACAGCAGCAATTATCATTATGGTTTGGAAGGGTCAAGCACCAGGGAAAGCAATTTGCACTTCACCTAGCAATGTTCCTGCTGATTGTGGATAATCAATCCATGGGGTTGACTATCCTGGAGTTGCATTCTGTAAACTCAGTCTCACATTAGGTGCATTGAACTTTAATGGCCAAATACCTATTTGGGGAAATAGTATGTCATCCTAGAGTCAGCTGGGGTCCCTGCCTCTTAGACTTGTAAGGCAATCCTGGCCCAGATCTCAACCCATGTCAGTTACAATCCCAAACTCATGATCTTTATTTCCAGGAAGACTTGAGTTTGTATTTCTCATGCTTCTCTTTTGATCTTATTCTAATTCTCCCTATCTCCCCCAACCCTGCTGAGAGACCCTCCACTGTAGCACTTAGCCATTTTACTGGCTTCCCCTTCCTGAAATCTCCTCCCCTTTATTGTTTCATGTTTTCAATAACAAGTGATGTGGTGGGTCACATGGCTCAGTCCCTGCTCACCATCCTTTCTTCTCTCCCCTTTCCTCTTTTCTTCAAAGGAACTAGACCGTCCTTACCTTACCAGGTGTCCTCTCTGATTCATCTTTTACTATGGAGACTCATCCAAGTAGGTCTTCAAGTAAATATTGTCCCCTTCAAAAATATGACAAATATTTTCACAGCCAGTTGCAAAATAATATAGTATCAAGTGAACTGTGCTCTTTTGCAAATATTTGATTCATCTGCTTGATGTAGCAAGTCTCATTTTACATAATTCTTCCTTTCTGATTGCATGGCTTCCTAAAATGATTCAGGCCTGCCTCACCAATAAACAATGATGATAATAATAGTAATCCCTTGAGTTTTTACACTTCATGGAATATTTGTATATTATCTCATATGATCCTTTAGAACCTATGAAACATATAACAGATTACATTAAGCCAATTTCCCTTAAGAGGAAATTGTCACTGAAAGATTAAGTCCTTAACAAAGAAACCCGGCAAGCTTGACAGAACTTAATTTAGAATTCATGTCTGATTCCAAGTCTATTGCTTCTGGACTAACATGGCACATGAGTTCTAATCATTGTTTGGGTCCATAAACATTGATCGAATAGCTACTAATTTTATTATTAATGTTAAAATACTTGAAGTAATTCATGTGTGCTGGGTGAGTGGCAGATGCCTATAATTCCAATGGCTCAGGAGGCTGAGGCAGGAGGATCATGAGTTCAAAGCCATCCTCAGCAAAAGTGAGGCACTAAGCAATTCAGTGAGATCCTGTCTCTAAATAAAACACAAAATAGGGCTGGGGTTGTGGTTCAGTGGCTGAGTGCCCGTGAGTTCAGTCCCCGGTACCCAAAAAAAAAAAAAGTAATTCATGTGTATGATAATGATAATTAGAAACAACACAAGTAATTATGTAGGAAAAACTAGTCTCTTTTCTCTGATTCATAGTTATCTTCTTCAGACAACACCAAAATTCTACAGATCCTTCCAGTGATACTGTTTTGGGTAAATGTGTTTATCTTTTAAAAAATAATTTAAAAAATAATTTATGACATTCTAGACATAGAACTGCAGACACTTTTATTGTTTACTTACCAATGTGTCTGAGTGAATGATTCATATTAAGGCACATGTATCTACTTTACTTCTTTTAATGGTTGTATAGTATTACGCTATAAGTATTTTCCATAATTGATTTATCCATTTTGATAAATATTTAAAATGTTCACCTTTTTGTTTTAATCTATATTAAAATCTTGGAATATATCTTTGTTTATAATTTCAAGTATATTTAGAAGAGCAATTTCTTATTTGAAAATAATCACTTTTGGTACTATTTCTGGCCATGCCCTGATTATTTAGCTTGGTGGCAATTTACTCCATTAAAAAAGAATGTAGGCATTCTTACTAATGTGTACCTCACTGCTCCTCTTGCTTTGATTTTATCTTTTCTTTATAAAGTTAAATAACAAGAATTAGCACTATAGAAGAACATTAGAAAGTTCACTGAGAAACAGGAACTAGCCAGGGTAGAGTCAAGCCAGCATATTGAAGGACTTTGAAATATATAGATTTGAATTCAAGTCATGGCTCTATCAATTACTAACTATGTGACATACAATATTAACAAGTTACCTGGGCATTCAGGCTTCCTTCCTTATATCTACATGACTAATAATAGCACCAACATTCCTGGAATCATGGAGAATTAAAATCGCATAATATTTACAAAAGCAGTTTCTGTCTCATAGTAAGCAATCAAAACGTCTTAGCTATTGTCAGCTATCAACATTCTTAAAACTTCCCAAAAAAGAGAGCTGAGTTAATCTTAGATAAAATTTGGTTATTTATTTTAAATTTTTGAATGATTTATGCCAAGCTTTTATTTGACACTTGAGTGTCCATCAGTCACAATAACAATCCATTTGACCTAACACTGTCTGGAACAGTCTTATAAATAGATATAGCCTGAGGTTAAGTCATTGATATATACATATTGTCAGGGGAATAGTTTTATTTTACAGGTGAAAATTTTCAAATGAGAACTTTATACTAAAATATTGTAGAGGTGTGAATGCCTAATTGCTTTCTTTCTCTGTTGATAGTTCATTTGATTATTACTTTTGTTCTGTAAAGTGAAAGTATTTATAAAGAGTGTTTATATTTTTATACTTTGAGACCTCCTCTCAAGTTTTACATAATTAGGGAAAATGAAAAATCAAGTTAGTTGTCTCCTTGATGCTTGACTGTAAAATGTTGGAACCTTCGTCTAGTGTTTTCTATGAGGACTGCTCTGATTAATTGCCCTCTGGGACATTTAATTTCCTCTTGGGTTAGACCAGCTCTCCTCAGAGTTTGCAACTTTGCCTCTTAGTATTCCAATAATTGACAGGTGTAATGAACCACAGTTTTTAAAAAGAACTTAAATTTGGAATCACAGGAAGAGTAGTTTGTACCTTGAGTAGGCGGTTGTTGAAGTTAAGTGTTAAAATATTGGCTTTGTTTACCTCACAGGAATAAATATGATGACTGAAGTTTCTTGTGAATAATGAAGCATGGAACAAATTTTAATCATCATTGTCATTATAAATATTATCAAAACTGGAAACAATATTCAGAGAATCCGAGGTAACATTAGGCAGCCAAGAAAAAAGGAAGCCACCTATCAGAAGGGTAGGAGAAACACCCTCTCATATTCAAGTTGGCTGGTCCTTTCCTATTCTGTTATGCAAACACCTTGTCAGACACTCCTAGAGCTTTTTGTTAGCAGAATTTTTCTCTTACTTCATGGTCCAGCTTGAAATTTCATTTATATATGTGTTGACAATATCACTGAACAGTTTTCTCAGCCTTGATACTGCATACTCCTTCAACTGGCTCAGCTGAAACTGTGAAGGTTCTCTTTCTTTCTTAGTAAATCTTCCCCACCTATCATTTCCCACCTAGCCTGTCTACCAGCAACCTCCAACAAATCATTATATATCCTGGAAATACAGACTCACTAGACCAATAGCCACATTGAAATGAAATGAGAACAGTAACTGGCTGTAAAGAAATCTTACAAGCCTTATTATTCTGCTTTCAAAGACAAATAGATACAGTTTATGGAATAGCTGATACTTTGGATTAGCTAAACCAACATTTCTTTCTAGTATGTTTGATACTCAAGAATGAATTCTTCTAAAAGTGCCCAGATGTATAAAGAAATTTCTGACCAACTGATATAGTAAGAGAGTATTTCTAGCTTGCTACCACCTTTCCTTTTGGGGCACACTTTCTTGAAAATGCATCTATAAATTAAAATTTTTAGAGCGACTAGCTATGGAGAATAACTGTCAAAACAGATTTTGATATGCAATGAACATTTGGGGATCCATAGCACCCCCTAATGGCTACCATTTTCAGCCACTTAGAGTTAACCTGTGTTTTCCTTTTGGCCCTATTGCTTTCTAGAAATTATAGAAATATTAGTTTTAGAACCCTTTTCAAATGAATACAAATAATTTCATGGCCCTCTTCCTACTGGCCAGTATCATCTCATTTAGAGCTGCTTTTCAATGAGCATCCAACGCCTCAATTAGTCAGCTCGTCTTGTCTTCCATTTCTTGATTTTCTGCCTTGCCTATATTTTCTTTCTTTCCTTTGATTAAAATAAAGTGTCTCTTTGGGCAAGGGTTAACTTTACATTAGTCCTAATAAACACCTGGCTAGAAATGTATACAGGAAGATTATTTTTTTTCCTCTATCAGGACAAACTCGGAAGAATTTAGAAAATGTTGGTGTCGTCATCTGAAAAGATTTGAGCCATTTCTTTCAGCTTCGTTGCAACTATCACCCACTTTGCGGGGAACACACTTCCTGTTAACTGAAAGGAAAAGAAATTTCTCTGACATGTTTTCCACCCAGCCCTCTCTAAGATAATTCCTTTCATTGCTTTGGTAAGTCAATCACACTAACAGGTACCAGTTATTTTGTGCCTGCCTTGAGCTAAATAGAGCAGGTGACAAAAACCCTTTCAGGTTGTCAGGTATTAATGTAAAATACCCTTAGACCTCTCTGCTTATTCATCTTCATCTAGTTGACTAATGCTTTTCCCATGTTGTTACATGTTGGTAAATTAAAGGAACGTTCCAGACAGTTCTGTCAACAGTTTACTGAAATGTACCTCATTAGTGAGGTTGAGCTGTCACATGAGTGTAATTTAATCCTATTGAATTATCACTCAAAAATGCCTAAGTGCCCGGTTTTTTTTTCCCCCACTGGATAGAAGGTTTGCTAGTAACACTGTCACATTTCCAGTTGATGAGAGAAGAAACAAGCAAAAAATACGCAGGGTCTTTCTGTCCCCACCTGCTCCCTCAATGCAGTGATACTTATGTCAACTTCTGAACAGAATATTACATTTCACTATAGATCAAAAACATCCCCATGGATCATTTTCTTTACAAACCTAAATGAAAAGAGTGAGCACTGACTGTTCCCTCCTGTGTTTCTTTGCTCACTAACAAAAGGAATCATTGATATGGAGCCAATTTGGAAGTTCAGTTTCTCTAACATCAATGGGAGTCCCTGTTATATTATTTTGAGCCACTGTATTGTGTTTTGTAAAATACCACATTAGATTATTTTTCTTTAGTTGTATCCTTATTGTGATTTCTATGCTATTTGAACATGAGTTCTGCTAGGGGAAGGATAAGAACTGAATACCAACTATGTAATGCAGAATAGGAACATTTCTTCAGTCTCTCTTTTCCAGACAGTATTTGTAACTGTCTTCTCAGTTAATCGGATAATTGAGATGCTATGTCAAGTTACGAATCTTTAATTGTGACTAGCCAGCTTGATAGCCAAATCTACAGAAATTGAATGATCTCTTTAGATGCTAAACAAAAACATTACGGGAAAAATCTAAAAAAATATCAGCCTGAGATATTACAGATATGTCTATCATAATCATAAAAGCCAATCAATATTTCGTGAGTTCTTAATATGTGCCAAGCCTATTTTACATATTGTATGTGTCCCATCACTCTGTTTTAGTTTGGCTTTATTCTGATAGCCATTTTTATAGCTAGGGAAACTGAAACTTGGAAAATTAAAGCTATCCAGCTCACAAATGGCAGAATCAGAATTTGAACCCAGATCCCATGCACTTAACATTGATGCAGCACTGTAGTGACAATGATGAAGTCACAAAGTCAGAGCATGATCAGAAGTTCTGGATATTCTAATTTGTCACAGCAGTTCTCTCACTGAATATTGGCAACTAGATTAGGCTCATTTTATCATTTGCATTTGGCTTCGCAGTTACTGTGTTGCTATTTTGTCATAGCAGATTAGCTACAGTGCTAGAATGGGACATTTGTGCACTGTGAGGCAGGTCATGGGATAATGAAATAGGGTCCTGTAGCTTTTGGAGGCCTGGCTGGTGCCCTGTGACAGTGTACTTGACCTTACCTGCTTACTGTGCATTTATGGACATGAGGATTGTAAATTATATGGCTGCTTTTTTAGCCCTCTTACCTTCCTCCAGCCTCTCTCCACTGACCCTCCATGTACCTGTCAGGCTTCACCAAAG
>PVHX01016625.1:0-42671 GCA_004024805.1 Geosciurus inauris | reverse complement strand
GGGGCTTCCCCCACGGAGGCATGTATCCATTGTAGGGGGTGTCCTTCTTGTGTTAACGCTGCTGTGAGGAGCTTATCTCCCAGGAGTATCCACAGGGAGAGGGGACAATCAGGTGAATAGCGGGCTAATTGAGCAGCATTAATGGCCCGTTGTATGTTTGTTAAAAGTTTTAAATGGACTGGAGAGAGCTCTATAACATCTGTGGGTTGTTTGTTTTGTAATAGATTAAAGAGAGGGAGCAGGTCCTCAGTGGATGTCCCTACCCAGGATCGGAGCCAATTGATCTCTCCCAATAACTTTTGTAGCTCTGTTAGGGAATAAGATGGCCGGATATCTAACTGAGGCTTGAGGGGGGATACAGCATCCAATTGTAATTTTGTTCCTAAGATTTTTAAAGGAGGCACATTTTGGACTTTATCTGGGGAAATCTTAAAAGCCGCCCCTTACAAGAGGCTCTTTAGTTTTGTATAAGCCTCATTTAGTTGATGATCTGTTAAGGCCCCTAATATTATATCATCCATATATACATATAAAGTCAGCCTAGGCTGAGATTTAAGGGGCGATAAGACCTGTGACATATAGTATTGGCAGAAAGCTGGACTATTTGTCATACCCTGAGGTAGAACAGTCCACTCATATCTTTCATCAGGTTCCTTAAAATTAGTAGCAGGAACAGAGAAGGCAAATTTTTTGCAATCCCGGGGATATAGGGGAATAGAGAAAAAACAATCTTTAATATCAATTGCCATAAGCTTAAGTTCCTTAGAAATGGAGGGAATCCAGGGGAGGCCCCTTAGGGGGGTGCCCATAAGGTGCATCCTCTCGTTGATTTTTTTGAGGTATTGTAACATCCTCCATTTTTTTGAAGATTTTTTGATTACAAAAATAGGACTATTCCAAGGGCTTAGAGAAGTCTGAATGTGGCCTTGGGACAATTGTTCCCTTATGATGTCCCTCAGCAGGGTCAACTTAGATTGGGGAAGTGGCCACTGCTCCACCCATATAGGTCCCCCAGGCTTCCATTGAATGGGGGGCACCATGGGCGTTATTGGAGCAGTGGCCTTTAGGATTGGGGGTGCGGGAATCCCCCTACGTGAGAACTCAAAGAGAGGGTCTCTTCTATAGTTTGGGAAGCAAGGCAAATTGAACTGTTGTTGATATTTCTCTTTTTTCAAAATATCCTCATAAAAAGCCTTGTGATCTGTGGTAATGAATGCTTCAGCTTCCCCTAATATGTCCTGTCCTAGCAAGTTGGCTGTGAGCCCAGTGGCCACCAGGGGGCGCACTTCTCCCTCATTTTGGTCTGTATCTACCCATTTAAGGTATTTTTTTGTTTCTTCAGATTTGGTGTTACCTCCTACTCCCAACAATTGAGGCCCTGGCATGAGTTCCCAGTGAGGGGGGACTTTTTCTTTTTTAAGGATTGTGTGGTCTGCGCCAGTATCAATTAAGCAGTGAGATTTCTTCCCATCAATATGAATATTCATTTTGGGTCTGACCCCAGTCACTATGGGAACAGTCCAGTGTGCCCGAATGGGCCTTTTATATTGTCTTCCTCCTTTGGGTGATGGGGCTGGAGGCTGCCCCTCTCCTAGTTTAAAGGCTTGTCATCAACATCAAAGTTTAAAGGCTTGCCATCAGCATCAAATTTGGATTTGCAGTCCCTTTTCCAATGGAACCCCTTGCGGCATCTGGGGCAGACAGATCTGGGTGTAGGGGTTTGTGTGAAAGATTGTCCCCGATTTGGCCCCCTGGAGTTAATCCAGTTGGGGCACTCCCTTCTGAAATGTCCCGACTGGCCACACCCATAACAGATTCCCTCTCCCTTATGTTGTGAGAATGTTAGGACATTAGTGAGAGCCTCTGTTATAGAGTCCGTTATGGAAGTTTTTTGGGCCTGTAAAGCCATTGTCAGTGTCTCGGATTGGTGGGCACGGGTTCCTATGTCCTTACAGGCTACGACCAAGCGCCCTGGTGACTGTTCCCTTAACCCTGTACATGCCAGTTTGTGATCAGCAGCCATTCCTTCCCATACCATCATTTTAATAATTTGTTCTCTTAGAGGCCCAGGCGGGACCTGTCTTTTGATGTTTCAATTAACCCTTTCTATGAAGGAAGCTAATTCCTCATCTGGCTTTTGCATGATGCCAGAGATTGAGGGTGCTGTAGGCCCTTCTTCTAGCCTTCTCCAAGCTGCCAGCCCTATCGCCCTCACTTGTTCTCTATACGGGGCTGGGATTGCAGCTTGTTGGAGGCCAGTATGATACCGATCACTAGTTCCCGATAGCATCCCATAAGTAATAGGAACCATAGGATCAGAGTTTTGATTTCTGTTTGCCTGTAGGTGGCATTCGTCAGTAAAAAATGCAAACCATTTTATATAGAGGGCCCCAGGAAGGACAGCTCTTGCTAGATTTACCCAATCTTGAGCAGTGCATTGTTGATATGCTAGGCCTTGTAAGATAGATTCTACCCAGGGGGAGTTAGGCCCATCCTCTGCTATAGCTTTTCTAAGCTCTTTTAAATCATGGGGCTCCCATGGATACCAGACGGCTGGCCTATTACCCCATGGGTTAACATTAACAGGGAAAGCCCTAATGGAAGCTGGTGGGGCTTCAGAGAGATTAGTAGATGATGGGCTATTATTAGGCAGAGATTGGCCCTGGGCTGGAGGCCTGTCCTCAGGGCAAGATGGCGGGGGTTTTTCCCCCCCAGAACAAAGGCAAGATGGTGTTGGACCATGTGGCGGGGGGTCTCGAGTCAGGGGAGGACAAATGGCGGCGGACCGGAAGAGGATTCCTCCGGAGGAGCTGAGGGGGGGGGTCCTGTGAGGTCTGAGTCCCTATGGGACACTCAGGGGATACTATAAGATTGTTCTTTTTCTCCTGAGCCGGAGAGCTAAGAGTTAAGTCTCCGACAGAGGTTTCACTTTCTGAGTGCATTCCAGGGAGGGGAGGGGCTGCTTGCTCTCCGGCAGAAGCTCCCTGTTTAGAGCGTGTCTCAGAAAGGGAAGGGGTTGAGTTCCCCTTTTTTGCCTTAGGAGGTGGATTAGGGGCAACGCACCCCTTTAAGGCCATCAGCATGGGATATGTCTCTCGCTTACACACTAACCGTTCTACCCTGTTCCAAGTATCTACATGAAAAAGATTAGCTGCCAGAAGCCATGGGGCAGCACGTGAAAACACGTCCCAAAGCTTTTTAGCTTGTTTATTTGAAATCTGTAAACCTCAACTTTTGAGTATAGATTTGAGCGCTTTGAGCCCAGGATTATCTGTCCTTGAAGAAGCCTGCCCCATTTTTCGGGGGTACTTTACCTTGACTGCCCTGTATTCGCTCAGTCCGCTGGCTATGTACGGGTCAGGTCCCCACGACACTTTGGGGTACCTCTGGTCCTCTTGTGCCTCACACGGGGCACCAGATGTCGGGGTCTTTCCAGCCAGGTATCAGTCTCCTCCCTCGATCAGCGGGGAGGAGGGGATCCCCGGGAGCCCCCGACACGACGGCTGAGAATGGTAAAGTCGTCCGGCACGCAATTACCACGCCTGAGCCGGAGAGTTCTGTCTTAAGCAGGAACTGATTTATTGAGGAGAGATACAAGCTTATATAGAGGAGGGGGTAGGTGTCTTGTTTCTGAGCAAAGAATGCAGAAGCAGGATGTGCAGGGGGACTTAGATAGAAAAGTATCCATTGTCCATGTCTTGTCCACGAGCACAGAAGCAGAGGTCAGCCAATAAGGGCGGGGTGATGGCTCTCCAAGGGCAGCGTGGCCAGGCCTGAGCTGGTAGCTCGGCATCATCCCCCACACAGTATAACTTCTCATTCTGCTCCTTGTACATGATGTAGAGTTACACTGGTTGTGTACTCACACATGCACACAGGGAAACAAAGTCGGGTTTATTCTACTATTTTTCCTGCCCCAGGCCCCTCCCCTTCTTTACTCCCTTCTGTCAAGTCCAGATGACCTCCATTCTTTCCTAGCCACCCCCTTATTGTGAATCAGCCTCTGCACATCAGAGAAAACATTCAGCCTTTGGTTTTGCGGATTGGTTTATTTTGCTTAGAATAATATTCCCCAGCTCCATCCATTTACCAGCAAATGCCATAATTTCATTCTTCTTTAAGGCTAATATTCCATTGTGTGTATATACCACATTTTCTTTATCCATTTATCTGTTGAAGGGCATCTAGGTTGGTTCCATAGTTTAGCTATTATAAACATTGAAGTGGCTGCATCACTGTAGTATGCTATTTTTAAGTCCTTTGGGTATAAACCAAGGAGAGAGATAGCTGGGTCAAATGGTGGTTCCATTCCAAGTTTTCTGAGGACTCTCCATACCGCTTTCCAGTTTTTATCATAAAGGTGCTGAGGTTTTGGCCAGTGAATTTACTGCATTAGTTGAAATGATCTTGTGTGTGTGTGTTTCCCCTTCATTCTGTCAGTGTGGTGTATTGTGTGGATCAATTTTTGCAAGTAGAACCATCCTTGCATGCCATGATAAAATCCCACTTGGCTGTGGTGTATAGTCATCTAAATAGGCTCGTATTTTGCTGAAGATTTTTGCATTGATGTTCATAAAGGATATCAGTCTGTAAGATTTTTTGTAATGACTTTGTCTTTGGTATTAGGGTAATGCTGACTTCATAGAATGAGTTAGGAAGTATTTGTTCCTCTTCCTTTATTTATTTATTTAGGAAATGTTTGAGAAAGAGTGCAGTAGCTCTAAATGTTTGGTAGAATTTACCAGTGAAATCATCATGTCCAAGGATTTTCTTGGTCAGGAGGGCTTAGATAACTGACTTAGTCTCCTTACTCATTCTATGTCTTCTCAGATTTTGTTTCTCTATGATGTTCTTTGGGTAGGTTTTGTTTTTACAGGAATTTATCCAATTTGTTAGCATGTAGGTGTTCATAGTACTCTCTTATAATGCATTTTTTTTATAGAATTAGTAGCAATATTTCCACTTTCATTTTTGGATTTTACTAATTTGAGTCTTCTTTTATCTTAGTCTATCTAACTAAAAGTATGCCAATTTTGTTGATTTTTTTCAAAGAGAAAAATTTTGGTTCCATTGATTTTATGTATTTTTTTCTATTTTACTTCTGCTCTAATTTTTATTATTTCCTTCCTTCCTTCTGCTAACTTTGGGTTTGTTCTTTTTAAAGGTAGGTTTTGATTTGAGATCAATCTTATTTTTTTAATGTAAGCATTTGCAGCTATAGATTTCCTCCTTGGCATGATTTTTGCTGCATCCTATGAATTTTGGTATTCTTTTGTTTTTGTTTACATTACTAAGTTTTCATTTGTTCATTTTTATACCTGGGGGTTGAACCCAGGGTCCCTCAATCACTGAGCTGAACCTCAAACCCTGTTTTTGTTTTTTTGAGACAGATTAAGTTGCTTAGGGTCTCAGTAAATTGCTGAAGCTGGCTTTGAACTTGTAATCCTTCTGCCTCAGCCTCCCGAGATGCTGGGATTACAGGCGTGCTCCACTGTGCCCAGATCTCTAAGCACTTTCTAATTTTCCTTGAGATTTGGTCTTTCATGCATTGGTTGTTTACACAGGTGTGCTATAGAATTTCCAAAATTTGTGAATTTTCCAGTTTGTTTCCTGCTACTGGTTTCTAAATCCATTCCACTATGGCTGGACAACATGCTCTGACAGGTATTGAGTTAATTAGTAGCCTAACAAATTGAGAGGTGTTAAGAGTTAGTTTGTGACCTAACATATTCTATCCCAGAAAATATACCACATGCACTGAGATGTGGGTGATGATGTTAGAGGGGATGTTTTGTAGATGTCTGCTAGATCCAGTTCATTTGTTGTGTTCAATATACTGTTTCCTAATCTTCCATCTGGTTGCCTTCTGTCCATCATTTTTGAGTGTGTGGTATGGAAATCTCCAACTATTATTGTAGAATTGTTTATTTCTCCTTTCAGTTCTGTCAGGTTCTTGTGGTTTTTTTTTTTTAATTTTTATTTTCATTTTTTAGGTCTTGCTATGTTGTCCACACTTGGCTAGAACTTGGAACCATCCAGTCTCAGACTCATGAGTGTCTGGGATTAGAGGTGTGTGCTACCATGCCCCACTTCATCAGTTGCTTCATATTTTTGATTGTTTATTACTAAGTGTACAAATATAAATATATATGTTACATGTTTTGCTTAACTTTTGATTAATATTTCATATACTTCTTTGTCTCTCATAATTTGTTTTTAAAATAAAAACTCTATTTCGATATTATTATAGCCACCTCTGCACTCTTAGCATGGAATATCTTTTTCCAATGCTTTAATTTTCAACTATTTATGTCTTTGGATCTCAAGTGTGTCTCTTGGGAACGTCATATAATTGGATCATGCATTTTTTAATTTTATATTTATTTGGGAACAGACTGAACCAAAGGGTGCTGAACCACTGAGCCACATCCTCAGCAGATTTTTCTTTTTTTATTTTGAGACAGGGTCTCACTAAGTTGCTTAGGTACTCACTAAGTTGCCTTTGTTTCCCTCTAGTAAATGTTTATTTTAGTTATTGCACTTCCTTAGCTCTAGAATTTTTTTCCCTTTATATATTTTTTTATCAATTTTTTCCATTTTGTTAATACATTGTTTCCTTGACTTTCCTCATATCCTCCTTCAGTTTTTTGAGCATTTTTTAAAAAATGTCTGCTAAGGAGGTTCCACATTCCTGGGCTTTAGTGATACTCTTACCTCAGCCTCCTGAGTAGCTGGGACTATAAGTGTGCACCTCTGCACCACCACACTGGCTCTGAGCATCTATGACAGTCATTTTAAAGTCTTTGTCTAGCAGATCTGCCATCAGCACCCACATCCCTGCTGCTGAGGGACAGTTTCTACCTATTTATTATTCCTTTGAGAAAATTTTCTATCTCTGTATGCCTTGTGAATGTTTTTAAATTGAAAACTGGCTAGTTGAATGAATCTGCCAATGTGGTAACTCAAAGTAAGATTTTTCTCCCCCCGCCTTTTTTTTTTCTTTTTAAAACCTGTTTTAGGGTTTTTGTTTGTTGTTCTTTTGAATTTTCTCTGCACCAAGGGTCAACCTGAGGGATAAACTTAAGTTCTTAAAGCTTGTGCCTTTGCCACAGCAAGAGAGATTAATTTCCAATATTCCCCATATATATGATTGATTTTGAATGTCTTAGTGGTTTAGTCAGCTTTTTTGCTGCTGTGACTAAAAGATCTGACAAGAACAATTAAGAAGGGAAAAGGTGGTTTGGAGGCTCACAGTTTCAGAGGTCTCAGTCCACAGATAGCCAATTCCTTTCCTTGGGGCTACACATCATGGCAGAAAAACGTAGTGGAAGGAAGGGCTCAAGACACCAGGAAGCAGTGAGAGCTCTACTCACTATGGACAAAATATATAACCCAAAACCAAGCCCCCACCAACCCACCTCCTCCAGCCACACACTACCTGCCTACAGTTACCAGTTAATTCCTAGTAGGAGATTAATGCACTGGTTAGGTTAAGGCTCTCATAACCCAATCATTTCACCTCTAAACCTCCTTGCATCTTCTCACACGAGTTTTGGGGGAACACATATATAAACCTAACACTTAGGTATTAATATTTAGTTCTGAAAACTGGAAAAAGAAAAATGAATAGGAGGAGAGTCCTGGTCCTTTAAATCTCCCAGAAGTCTCTTCAGCCACAGAGGCAGGTGTAACAGTGTCTGCCCACCTCTTTGTCTACACGTCTGTGAACAGAAGCAGTGATCAGCAATCAGCTCAGGTCCCTAAAATGTGCAGAACAGGGCCCTTTTTGCTCACTTTGGCTCCTGAAAACTGCTCCAGGCACATGTACATGGCCCCCTGCATGTGGTAAAAGCTGTGCTAAGACCTGAAGTTGATCAGAATTACCATGATTTATCACAACTTCCCCTGGAAGATGCCATAGGTTCCAGAGTTCCCAGGTAGTTCTATCTGACAGATTTGGCCAGCACAATCATTGGCATGGTGTGGGGACAGTTTTCAGATGCTTCTGGCTCCTTTCTTTCCCCACAATCTTCTCGGTTGCATATTCTTCTTTTCTTTTTCTTTTTAAAAACACTAATTTGCATCCCCTTGCCCTTTGCAGATAATTACATTTCCACACCTCCCCCAACCAACTCAAGGTGATCACCAATTCACTTCTTACCTCTGTAGCGGGGCTTTGCAAACTACTATCATGAACTAAATTCAGTTTGTGGCCTATTTTTGTAAACAGCTCTATGGGAACACAGCCAAGACTACTCATTTACATATAATCCATTGCTATTTTCTCTCCACAAATGCAGTGTTGAGTAGTTGTTAACAGATCCTCTGTTTTATGGCCCACAAAGCCTAAAATATTTACCACATTGCCCTTTACAGAAGTTTGCTGCCTCTTGTGTTAGATTTTGATTGCTGTAACAAAATACCTGAGAAAATCATCTTGGAGGTTTATTGTGGCTCATGGTTCAGAGGTTTCAATCCATGTCGGCCGGCTCCATTTTTTCTGTGCCCATAGTGAAGCAGTTCTTCATTGTGAGGGGGGGGTGTGGTGGAGGAGAGCTGCTCACCTCATGGCAGCTGGGAAGCAGAGAGTGAGCAAGAATAAGACCAAGGACAAAATGTAGCCTTCTAACACATGCCTCAGTGATCTACCATCTCTAGCGAGGTCCTGCCTCCTCAAGTCTCTACCACTGCCCCATAGTTCATTCAATTATGAACTCATCAACTGATCATGAAGGCTCTGATCAAACCCTAACAGTCCCAACTCTGAACATTTCTGCATTAGGGACCATTCCTTCTATACATGAACCTTTGAGAGACAGTCCTTATCCAAACCATAACACCTCAGCTTCCTTTTCTGGATATTTACATGGACATGGAATCATACAATATGTAATCTTTTTAATCTTTTTTCATTGAGAGTGATTTTGAGGTTCATCCATGTAGCAGGGATAACAAATTTGTTCCTTTTCATTGCTGAGTAGTATCTCATTTTAAGAATGTCACATTTTGCTTACCCATTGGCCATTTGATAAGATATATGAATTGTTTCCACATTTTAGCTGTTATGAATTAAGCTGTGAACATTCATGTACAAGCCTTTGTATAGGTATGTATTCATTTCTTTTGGGTAAATACATAGAATTGCTGGATCATATGGTAGGTTTGTGTTTAACATTTTAAGAAAATGTCAGACTGGTTTCCAAAATAGCTGTACTATTTTACATTCCACCAGTAATGCGTGAGAGCTCTCTTTTCTCCATTATCCCCTACATTTGTTATGTTTATCTTGATTATACCATGTCAGTGGGTGAAGTGACATTGTATTATGGTTTTAATTTGAATTTGAGTTACTAATGTTGTTGATCATCTTCTCCTGTGCATTTAAGCCATTCATATATCCATGTATCTTCATTTATGAAATGTTTACTCAAAAAGTGTGCCCATTAATAAGCCATTTCTTTAATGTTGAATTTTAAGAGTTCCTATCTGTATGAGTCTTTTGTCAGAAATGCAATTTGCAGATAACTCTGCACATACTGTAGGCTATTTGGGTTCTTAATGGTGTCTTTCTGAAGCACATTTCCATTTTGATGAGGTCTAATTTCTAATTGTCCTATCATTTGTCAAAAACATAAGCCTTTGCTTGTATGTCTTGGAACATTTCCTGAGAATCAATAGGCCTAAATCTAAAGGCTTACATTGGTACTCTACATTCCATTCCATTGATCTGTGTGGATGTTAATACCACATTCGTCATCTTCCTGTAGAACTACAGTAAACTTTCAAATAAGGAAATTTAAGTTTTTCCAACTTGTTCTTTGTAAAAATTGTTTCAACTCTGCTGGGCCCTTGGCAATAATATACTAAATTTTAGGATCAGCTTGTTAATTTCTGGGAAAAAAAAGTGCTAGAATTTATTTAGGGGTTGGGTTGAATCTATAGATCACTTTGGGAAGAACAGATGTCTTAAACAATTTCAAGTGTTCCAAAGAAAGAATATGGAGTCTTTCTCCATTTCTTTAGATCATGATTATCCTCAGTAATATTTTGTAGTTCTCAGTGCATAAGCTTCACATTCTTTGTTACATTTACTCTTAAGTGTATTTGTTATCAACTAAGTTTCTAATTTCATTTTTTTAACTTGTTTGTTGCCAGCAGAAATACAAACTTTTTGCATACTGATTGGGAAAGCTTTTATCATCCGCTACAATGTTAAACAGAAGTGGCGAGAGTGGACAGCCCGCTTTACTCCCTGTATTATCTTGTCATTAGGTATGTTAGCTGAAGTTCTTTATAGACGCCTTCTCATCCAACTGAAAATGGCTTCCTTCTACCTCATGCTTGTGCAGTTTATCACAAAGTGGTGGATTTTTCAAGATGCATCGTGGATTGAGATGATCATGTGATTTTCTTCTTTATCCTCTCAATAAGGTGCATTATATGTATAGATTTCCAGATGTGAAATCATCCTTGCATTACTGCCATAAAGCCCACGTGACCACAGTAATTCTCTTTATATGTTGCTGGATTCTGTTTGCTGGTATTTGGTTGAGAATTTTTGCATCTATATATTCCTAAGAGATGTTGGCATATAGTTTTCTTAGGATTTTTTTTTGGGGGGGGGGTCTGGCTTTGATCAGGAAAATAGTGGCCTCATAAGACATGTTGGGAAATGGCCTCTGTATCCTGGAAACTCTGTGAAGAATCAGTATTATTTCTTTAAATCTTTAACAGAAAGCACCATGAAGCCATCTAAGCCTGGGTTTTTCATTGTGAGCTTTTTTTTTAAGTATTAAAGGTGTAAGACTACAGTTCTTTTTTTTGTTTGTTTTTTGGTACCGGGGATTGAACTCAAGGGTACTCGACCACTGAGCCACATCCCCAGCCCTATTTTGTGTTTTATGTAGAGACAGGGTCTCACTGAGTTACTCAGTGCCTTGCCGTTGCTGAGGCTGGCTTCTAACTTGCGATACTCCTGTCTCAGCCTCCCAAAGTGCTGGGATTACAAGCGTGAGCCACTTCACCCAGCTAAGACTACAATTCTTTTAAGCAAAAGGAGTATTTATTCACAATTCAAATAATCTAATATAGTAAATATTTAGTCTATAATCTTATTATTACCACTCAGATATCACATCATAAAGTAGCAAGATAGAAATCTAATATTTTGTGGTTATAGGTTAAAATAATGTCACTTTTATACACACAATAGGTATACTTAATTATATGTTTATATATATGCTACATTGGAGTGGATATTATAAGTCATACAACTGAAATTAATGTTGTATGCAATTTTAAATTTTTATTCAAGTCTGTAAACTGAACCCAAAGTTGGATATTTCATGGGGTTACAAATAAGCAAGTAACAGAAAGGGAGATCTCTTTACTCCCTTTCCCTCGATATTAACTCTGTGGATTTCACTCAGAACATCAAAGTAAACTTTGGAGAGAAAAGGAAACCAGTAAGTACTAACACCTGTGATTTTGTCAGTATTATAACAACACTCAGGTAGGAAAGAATAGGGAGAAGACAGGTAAAGCACATGAGAGCACTGTATTTGGGCAGATCTTCATCTTGCATTTTTTTTCTATGGATTTATTCAAGACTCCCAAGAAATATATTTTTAATCACCTTTTTTTTTTTTTTTTTTTTGGTACTGGGTATTTAACTCAAGGGCACTCAACCGCTGAGCCACATCCCCAGCCCTATTTTGTGTTTTATGTAGAGACAGGGTCTCACTGAGTTGCTTAGTGCCTCGCCGTTGCTGAGGCTGGCTTTGAACTCGCGATTCTCCTGTCTCAGCCTCCCAAAGTGCTGGGATTACAAGCGTGAGCCACCACGCCCGGCTTGTATTTTTTTTTTAATTAATTTATTCTACTTAGGTATACATGATAGAATGCATTTTGATTCATCGTACACAAATGGAGCACAACTTTTCATTTCTTTGTATATGATGTAAAGTTGCATCATATGTCATACATGAACTTAGCGCAATGATGTCTATCTCATTCCACCATCTTTCCTGCCCCCATGCCCCCTCCCCTTCCTCCCCTTTAACCAAAGTTTCTCCATTCTTCCCATGGCCCCTCCCCAATTATGGATCAGGATCCACTTATCAGAGAGAACATTCAGCCTTTGTTTTTTTGGGATTGGCTTACTCTGCTTAGCACAACATTCTCCAGCTCCATCCATTCACCTGCAAATGCCATAATTTTATTCTCTTTTATTGCTGAGGAATATTCCACTGTGTATATAAACCACAGTTTCTTTATCCATTGGAGGGCATCTGGGTTGGTTCCACAGTTTAGATATTGTGAATTGAGCTGCTATAAACATTGAAGTGGCTGCATCACTGTAGTATTCTATTTTTAAGTCCTTTGCGTATAGGCCAAGGAGTGGGATAGCTGGGTCAAATAGTGATTCCATTCCAAGTTTTCTAAGGAATCTCCATACCGCTTTCCACATTGGTTGCAACAATTTGCAGTCTCACCAGCAGTGTATGAGTGTGCCTTTTCCCCCACATCCTTACCAACACTTATTATTGTTTGTAATCTTGATAACTGCCATTCTGACTGGCGTGAAATGAAATCTTATAAGTAGTTTTGATTTGCATTTCTCTAATTGTTAGAGATGTTGAAGATTTTTTCATACGTTTGTTGATCGATTGTGTATCTTCTTCTGAGAAGTTTCTATCCAGCTCCTTAGCCCTATTACTGATTGGGTGATTTGTGTTTTTGTTAAGTTTTTTGAGTTCTTTATATAACCTGGAGATTAGTGCTTTATCTGATGTGCGTGTGACAAAAATTTGCTCCCAGGACGTAGGCTTTCTGTACATCTCATTGATTGTTTCTTTTGCTGAAAGGAAGCTTTTTAGTTTGAATCCATCCCATTTATTGATTCTTGCTTGTATTTCTTGCACTTTAGGAGTCTTGTTAAGGAAATCAGGACCTAATCCAACGTGATGAAGGGCTGGGCCTACTTTTCTTCTATTAGGTACAGGGTCTCTGGTCTACTTCCTAGGTCCTTGATCCACTTTAAGTTTTGTGCATGGTGAGAGATAGGGGTTTAGTTTCATTTCACTGCATATGGATTTCGAGTTTTCCCAGCACCATCCTGTTGAAGAGGCCATCTTTACTCCAATATGTGTTCTTGGTGCCTTTGTCAAGTGTAAAATAGTTGTATTTATGTGGGTTTGTCTCTGTGTCTGCTATTCTGGTTTTTAGGGCGGGCACCAAGGATTGAACTCAGGGGTACTTGACCACTGAGCCACATCCCCAGCCCTATTTTGTGTTTTATTTAGGGATAGGGTCTCACTGAGTTGCTCAGCGCCTCGCCGTTGCTGAGGCTGGCTTTGAAATTGCGATTCTCCCATCTCAGCATCCAAAGTGTTGGGATTACAGGTGTGTGCCACCGCGTCCAACTTCTTCTGTTCTGTACCATTGCTCTATGTCTATTTTGGTGCCAGTAACATGCCATTTTTGTTACTATACCTTTGTAATATAAAGTCTGATATTGTGATGCCTTTTGTTTCACTCTTCTTGCTAAGGATTGCTTTGGCTATTCAGGGTCTTTTATTCTTCCACGTGAATTTCATGATTACTTTTTCTATTTCTAAAAGGAATGACATTGGGATTTTAATTGGAATCACATAGAATCTGCATAGAGCTTTGGGTAGGCCATTTTGACAATATTGATTCTGCCTATCCAAGAGCATGGAAGACCTATCTTCTAAGATCTTCAATTTCTTTCTTTAATGTCCTGTAGTTTTCATTGTGGAGGTCTTTCACCTCTTTTGTTAAATTGATTCCCAAGTTGTTGTTGTTGTTGTTGTTTTGAGGCTATTGTGAACGGGGTAGTTTTCCTAATTTCTCTTTCAGAGGATTCATCACTGATGTATAGAAATGCATTTGATTTATGGGTATTAATTTTATATCCTGCCACTTTGCTGAGTTCGTTTATTAGTTCTGGAAATTTTCTGGTGGAATTTTTTGGATCCTCTAAGTATAGAATCATGTCATCAGCAAATGATAGTTTGAGTTCTTTCCTATAATTTCTTTTGTCTAATTGCTCTGATTAGTGTTTCAAGCACTATGTTGAATAGCAGTGGTGAAAAAGAACATCCTTGTCTTGTTCCCATTTTTAGAGGGAATGCTTCCAATTCTCCATTTAGGATGATGTTGGCCTTGGTTTAGCATAGATAGCTTTTACAATGGTGAGGTATGTTTTTCAAACATGAATAGGTGCTGTATTTTGGCAAATGTTTTCTCTGCATCAATTGATTTAATCATATGATTCTTATCTTTCAGTCTATTGATGTAATGGATTACATTTATTGATTTCTGTATGTTGAACCAACATTGCATCCTTTGAAAGGACCCCACTTGATCATGGTCCACTATTTTTTAAATGTTTTTGTATGCAATTTGCCAAAATTGCAAAATGGCAAAATCTCTTTATTGAAAACTTTTATGTCTATGTTCATCAGGGATATTGGTTTGAAATTTTCTTTCTTTGATGTGTCTCTGGTTTGGGTGTCAGGGTGATACTAGCCTCAAAGAGTCCGTTTGGAAGGGTTCCCTCCTTTTCTATTTCATGGAATAATTTGAGTATTGATGTTAATTCTTCTTTGTAGGTCTTGTAGAACTCAGCTGAGAATCTGTCTGGTCCCGGGTTTTTCTTGTTTGGTAGGCTTTTGATGGCATCTTCTATTTCCTTGCTTGAAATTGATCTGTTTAAGTTGTGTATGTCCTCCTGGTTCAGTCTGGGTAGGTCATATACCTCTAGAAATTTGTCAGTGTCTTCAGAGTTTTCTATTTTACTGGAGTATAAATTTTCAAAAGTTTCTAATTATCCTTTGTATTTCAATAGGGTCTGTCATATTTCCTTTTCTATCATGAATTTTAGTACTTTGGGTTCTCTCTCTCTCTTTTTTGTTAGGGTGACTAAAGGTTTGTCAATTTTATTTATTTTTTCAAAGAACCAGCTTTTTGTTTTGTCAATTTTTTGAATCCTTTCTTTTGTTTCAATTTCATTGATTTCAGCCCTAATTTTAATTATTTCCTCCATTCTTCTTCTTTTGGTGTTGATGTGTTCCTCTTTTTCTAGTGCTTTGAGACGTTGTAGTGTCAGGTTGTTTATTTGTTGACTTTTTCTTCTTTTCATGAATGAGCTGAATGCAATGAACTTTCCTCTTAGCACTGCCTTCATAGTCTCCCAGAAATTTTGATATGTTGTATCATAGAGTTCTCATTTACTTCTAAGAATTTTATCTCCTCCCTGATGTCTTCTATTATCCATGTGTCATTCAATAGTGTATTATTCAGTCTCCAGTGTCAGAGTGGTTTCTATTTTTTAATTTGTCATTGATGTCTAATTTTATTCCATTATGGTTAGATAGAATGCAGGGTAGTATCTCCATTTCTTTTGTATTTGCTAAGAGTTGCTTTGTCACATATCATATGATCTATTTTGGTGAAAGATCCATGTGCTGCTGAGAAAAGTGTATTTGCTCGTTGATGGATGGAATATTCTACATATATTTGTAAAGTCTAACTTATTGTTTTATTGAGTTCTATGATTTCTTTGTTTAGTTTTTGTTTGGCAGATCTATCCAGTGGTGAGAGAGGTGTGTTAAAGTCACCCAGTATTATTGTGTTGTGGTCTATTTGATTCTTGTATTTGAGAAGGATTTGTTCAACATAAATAGATGCCACATTGTTTGGGGTACAGATATTTAAGATTGTTATGCCTTGTTGATGTATGATACCCTTAAGCAGTATGAAATATCCTTTATCCCTTTTCACTAACTTCAGTTTGAAGTCCACTTTATCTGATATGAGGGTAAAAACCCCTGCTTGTTTATGCAGCCCATGTGAGTGATGTTTTTTCCCACCCTTTCACCTTCAGTCTGTGGATGTCTTTTCCTGTGACATGAGTCTCTTGAAGGTAGCATATTGTTCGGTCTTTTTTTTTTTTTTTTTTGATCCAATCTGTCAGTCTGTCTTTTAATTAATGAGTTTAGGACATTCACATTCAGGGTTATTATTGAAATATGATTTGTAATCCCAGTCATTTTGTTTTATTTTTGGTTTTTAACCTGACTTGGTTTCTCCTTTGACCTTTCCTTTAGTGTAGTTCCTCTCTTTGCAGATTTTCATCATTGCTTATCATTTCCTCCTCATGGAATATTTTGCCAAGAATGCTCTGTAGTGCAGGCTTTCTCGTTGTAAATTCTTTTATCATGGAAGGTTTTTATTTCGTCATCTAATTTGAAGCTTAATTTTGCTAGATATAAGATTCTTGGTTGGCATCCATTTTCTTTCAGAGCTTGGTATATGTTGTTCCAGGATCTCCTGGCTTTGAGGGTCTGGGTTGAAAAATCTGCTGAGACCAAAAAAAATTGGTCTTCCCTTATATGTAATCTGATTCTTCCCTCTGTAGCCTTTAAAATCCTATCCTTATTCTATAAGCTAGGCATTTTCATTATAATGTGCTTTGGTGTAGATCTGTTGTAATTTTGTACATTTGGTGACCTGTAAGCCTGTTTTATTTAATTTTCCAATTCATTCATGTTTGGGAACTTTTCTGGTATTTCATTGAAGAGATTGTGCATTCCTTTGGTTTGAATCTCTGTGCCCTCCTCTATCCTGATAAGTCTTAGACTTGGTCTTTTGATGCTATCCCATAATTCTTGGATGTTCAGTTCATGGTTTCTTACTATCTTCACTATATGGTCAATTTTATTTTCAAGATTGTAATTTTGTCTTATCTGAGGTTATATCTTCCAAGAGATCTAGTCTGTTGGTGATGCTATTTTTTAAATATTTTTTTTAGTTGCAAATGAACACAATTCCTTTATTTATGTGGTGCTGAGGATCGAACCCAGTGCGAGGCAAACACTCAATCGCTGAGCCACAATCCCAGCCCGATGCTTTCTAATTTTGGTTTATTGTTTCCCTCATTTCAATTTGATTTTTGTTCACACACTCTAGCTCTTTCTCGAAGTAATCTTTTGCTACCTGTATTTGCTCCTTTATCTCTTTGATCAATTTTTGCCTGTATTTGCTGACTTAAGTCATTCTTTAATTTGCAGATCATTTTTAATTATGTACATTTTGAATTCTTAGACATTTCACCAACTGCGCTATCAATGGATTCTATTATTGTAGTATCTTGGTTTGTTTGGGGGACTTTTTTCCCTTGTTTTTTCAGGGTTGATTATGTCTTCCTTCCTTGAAGTGCTGATCTGAGGTATTGCGGTTTCTATCCTATAATCTTGTAGTGAACCTACAGATTACCTGCACCTCATGTTGGTGTTTACTTCTACTCCCCAGATGGATGCTACTGCAACTAAAGATGGTGGCGGTGGTAGTGGAGGTAACTCAAGATGGCAGTGGGGGTGGCCCAAGATGGATGCAAACACTTTCAGAGATGGGGCTGAAAGGATGGGACTTACAATGGCTTTGGGCTAACTGGAGATGCAGCACTGTGGTGTGCTGAGCTGTGGCAGCTGCTGCCTCCAGGCCCTGTCTGTTGTCCCAAGGTGGAGGTTACTACATGGGGAGTGCTATGGTGATGGCTGCAGTGTACCAAGATGGGAAGGGAGCTACAGCATGGACATCTATTCTGTGCAGGGGTGATCCTGGGTCTGAGCTCTCACACAGGCCTTGAGCCTGACTGACATTGGCCCGGACTCCTGTAGCAGTCCCCAGAGGTGGTCCTGGGCTTGGGCTCCCGTATGGGTTGGCAGATCGGCGGGGTTAGTCCTGGCCCTGTCCTTCGCTGGGCTCCTGCAGATGTCCCTGGAGGAGGTCCTCGGCCTTGGCCCAGGCTTCCACTGTCAGCAGGGGCTCTGGTCCACTGTGAGATTTGTAAGTACTAATTTAGTTTCTTAACTACTAGGATTTTCTAATTTCTTTTTGATTTAATTTTAGAAACATTTGTCCTTTTTCTTTGCAAAAATAGGCCCATTTTATCTAACATGTCATGTTGCTACAAATATGTTCATACTGTCTCTTTATTATTGTTAATTTGGTAGTGAATTAGTCTTTCTTTTCTCATTTTGGTAATTTGTATTCTTTTTTGGTCAATCTAGCTAAAACTTGTGTTTTGTTGATGTACATGAGCTAAGTTTTTATTTCCTTCACCTTTATTATTTTCTTCCTTCTTGTTCTGGGTTTAGTTACTTAAGTGGAAGTTTGTTCTACTGGTCTGCAGTCCTTTTTTTCCTGAGACAGTCATATCCTCTTGTCCACAGAGGATACACCCCAAGGCCCCCAGTGAAGGCCTGAAGCCACGAGTGGCCCTGTTCTTTTTTTTCCTAAGCAAACACACCTGTGCTAGTTTAGTTCCTAAGTCAGACACAGTTAGAGGTTAACAAGTAGTGGTGAGATAGAGCAATTTTAACAATATGCTTTAGGAAAAGTTATGTCAATGTGGTGTCTCCCTCAAAATAACTTATTATGCTTTTACTTTTTACTTAAAAGGAGCACTTGTGGCTTCTCTCTGGCACAGCAGAATTGTCAGCATCACTGCTCTTGTGCTTTGGGGCCAGTAACAAGAAACCCAAGGACTGAAAACAAGCCCTGTGACACTGTGGTAGTCAACCTGACAGCAGAGCTGGCTGAGAGACTGATAGGCAGGCATCAGCATGAGCACGCTGGGAGAAGGGATGATCCACACCCCAGGTAAGGCAACATCTGACAGCAAGATTCCAGTGCACGGGGCTGGGGCTGGGGCTCAGTGGTGGAGCACTTGCCTAGCATGCGTGAGGCACTGGGTTCGATCCTCAGCACCACATATAAATAATAAATGAATGGAATAGAGATCCATCAACAACTAAAAATAAAAAAAAATAAAAAAGATTCCAGTGCACTACTTAGAATGGAATGCAACTTATAATTTCTGAATTATTTCTCAAATTTTCCAACTGTGGTTGACCCACAGGTAAATTAAACCATAGGAGGAAAACTGTGGATGGAGGGTAACTATGACATGTATTTATAGCTATAAATTTCCCTCTTAAGTACTCTTTGAGCTTCATCCATGTACTTTGATGTTTTAATTTCATACAAATTGTTTTCTGATATTCTTTGTAATTTCTTCGACTCATGGCTTATCCAAAATGTACTTTAACATTTCCAAATATTTGTGGACTTCCCCAATTTCCTTCTGTTAACTTCTAATTTAATGCTATTGTGGTATGTAAAATACTGTGACTTTAATCCTTTTCAATTTATCAACATTTTTGTTATGACTTATTTTATGGTCTGTCCTAAAGAAAACTATGTGCACATACTCTTGTGGCTTTCCATGGACTCTGAGGGGGGTTTTGTTTTGTCGCTTGGTACTGGGGATCCAACCAGACCCTTGTGAAGGCAAAGGACGCACTCCACCAGTGAGCCATGCCCCAGCCCCTCCAATCACTACAGCCCAACAACTGGCTTTCTTCTGTCACCCACAGGACCTTTCATCAACTGGGCCCTGCATATCTCCATGCATTCATTATGTAACAGTCATCACTTAGTTAACTAGTGACTCTCTTCTTGTTATTACAGGCTTGCCCTAAAGGTTCTGAATGTGCTATTCTTAGATTGGGACTCTTCCATCTTATTCTGATCTGAGCTCTAATGTCCCCTCTTGAGATCTTTTCTGACTATCTTACTTTATATCACACCTCTGCTATTTATTACACCATCATATTTTCTTCATAGCATCGATCACTATCTAAAATTACCAGTGGTCATTTTGTACTCTGGCCTGCTTACTGGGCTCACAAGGTGATACCTGTTTCGATGAGTCCACAACCATAATTGTTTCCAATATTCCTATCAACAGGTTTCTGGTGGTAATTTTATTACTGCCTTGTTTTCTCTGTGCTCTTTCTGAAACTGCTCTGATGTGTGCCCTGAACTACATCTCTTAAGCTTTCCCCCATCACCACCTATTTCACGGAAACTGTGGGTTACAACATTCCCTGTTTCCTAGTTAAATTGCACGTATGGGCTGTTAAGTGGTTTTTATTTACTCTTCTTGTTTGCATGTTTTGGGGAATACTTGTGGACAAATTTGAATTGCCATTAATTCTAAGGTTATATCAATACATTTCAAAATATATTTAATAAATTATGCTAATATTTTAATAATTATTTCAATTACTAAATGAGAAAAAGCTAGAAAAATTTACCCATCTATATAGAAATGGTATTGTAAATGACCTTTGTAATAAAACTGTATTAATGTTGATCTAAAATGAACATACATAATATAATTTTACCATATAGAAGATGATCAAAACTTTTTAAAAAAGGAGGAATTTGGAAGGCTCTAGGTTTCTGTGAATGTTTAAATGTTTAAAAAAAAATTGGGGAAGTTTCCTTTTAATATATTCTCCATATAGCTGAAAAAGAAAAAAATCCTGTCATGCACTTTGCAATTCTAGGAGGAAGATCCAGTGCAAATCAAGCTGCTGTAGGCAAAGCCTTGCAAACTGGGAGCAGCTCACCAGAGGTCTCAGTACCCGTGCTTTCTGACTGTCTTATTCTAGCTGCTGGATTAAGGGCTTTGCTTTCAAATGTGCCCTAGTGAAACTGGTGCAAGACTGATTCCTGAAGGCTTCTGAGGGCTCAGATGACAGTGGGCACCGTCAGCACAGGCGGGACTGGGAGGTCGGGACTTGTGGATCTAAATGGAAGCTCAGCAGCAGCACTCATTCTGTGAGCCTGGGCAATTCAACTTCTCTGAACTCTGGTTTTCTCATCAGTACCAAGATGATAATACCTACCTGAATGTAAGTGATGGTAACTGTGTAGAGACATTAACTACCATTATTGTCACCACATCTGCTTACTCAGGAGCAGTGGAGAGATGCACCACATGAAGAGCAAAAGGTGGGAAGAGGATGCACTCAGCTTACAGTGGTGGCCTCTTTTATCACCAGCAACTGTGCAAAGGTCCTCTTAAAAATTGCATTTTACTCATGTGATTGACATCTTTGAAGAAATTAATAAAGTACTAAGACAGAGAGTCTCTGGAGGGAGAAATGAATTGCAAGTCATTCCAAAGCACTTCTGCCCTACTGCTCTTCCTACAGCATTAGCCCCTGTTGACGCGTGACCTGTAAGCTAAATGGCCAAACCACTTCCTAACCACTCACCATGTGGTTGTTTCTGCAAAGCCAGGCAAACTGTATCTCTACAGGATAACCAAGGACATCTGCTGTATGCTGGTAACGATGTGGGAATCCACCCCTAAGTCTGAAAAGCCACAGTCTGTGAAGGAAAAGTATGGCTACATTTCCTACCTGTGGATCCGTACCTGTTAAGTCCTGCTCACTAATGTGTTGGTAGGAGGCTCCTTAGGGATGTCTCTTAGGAAATAAATCACTGTTAATTATTTGGCAAAAACTGTAGAGGCAGTTGATAATGACTGCAGAGGGGGAAATACATTAAGGTTGTCCTGTCTACAAGGTGATTCTAAAAATTCTTAAGGAGCTTGGCATATAAGACAGTGGTGGAACACTGGGCTAGCAGCCATGAGGTCCTGGTTTCGATTCCCAGCACTCCCACCCCGCCACATTCCTTTGATCTGGGTGTGGTGGCACATGTCTATAGTCTCAGCTATTAAGGAGGCAAGAGAATCACTTCAGCCCAGCTCAACACAGTGAGAGCTCATCTCAAAACCAAACAAAAATCGTAAGGAAATACAAAAGTCAAGAACCAAGAAAAAGCAGCACTATGAAGGCCTCAGACCAGCAGACGTCAGGAGCCATCATGAGGATGCAGTGATTACCACAGTGGGGTACAGGTGCAAGGACGAACAAGCTGGCCACTGGACAGCAGAGTCCAGAAACGGCCCCGCCCAGGACTCTGCACACGACAAAGGCAAAGTCGACACGGTGAGGAGGGGACGATTTTTCTCAATAAATAACACTGGAGAGCTGGAAATCCATAAGGTGACGCTTCTCCCTCAAACTCTACCTCCCACTACTAACACAGATCAATCAAGACTTCAGATTTAAATGTGAAAGATAAAAAAGAAAAAAGAAAAAAACACAGCAGAGCACCTTCATGACCTTGGAGCTGACCAAATGCTGCTTATGCAGAACATGCTTACTGTAAAGGAGAACATGGACAAACTGTTCCACATTAAAATGCAGAACTGTTTTCCATCAAATATATTCATACAACACAACACACTCAACAAGACTCGTACCAGAAAAGATACATTTAAAAACCAACAAGTCAATGTAAAAAGACAGTGAATGCAACAGAAAAATGGGCAATTTCACACAAGCACAATCTAGGGTCAATATATTAGTCTATGGAAAGTACTCAATATCATTAATTATCAGTGCAATAAAATCTTGAAGCCACAGATGCCAATGCAGAGCCCTCAGGTTAAAGTGAAAAGGACTCACACCATACAATCAAGAGGACAAGTGCAACTCTGGAAAGCTGGCAGCAGTCAACAAAGATGAACATGACATATGTACTGTGGCCCTGCAGTTCTACTCTATGGCGAAGCTATGTAACTACATGCACAAAAATTCATGTGCTTTAATAATCAGGGCAGTACCAACAGTTCCAAAGCTGCAAATGAACCAAACATCCATCAGATAAATAATATGTGGTTTATTCACACAAAGGAATACTATACAACCATGAGAATGAACCATATACAAATACATAAAACAAAAAATTCACACACTGTTGAGTGAAAGAAGCCAGATACAAAGGATGCATGACGTTCAATTCCATTCACATAACATGTCTCACAAGGCAAAACTAGTCTATGCTCTTACAGTTGGATAGTGGTTACCATGGTGGGAGGGGACAGTCATCAGCAAGGAGCCTGACAGGAACCTGGGTGTGAGTGCATGTGTGTTCTGCTTGTGAAGCATCACCGAGGTCTGTACTATTAATGTCCTCCTTCAATAAAAAGTGAAAGCAAAACCCTTTCCCTCTGGCCGGCTCCTCCGCCCAGATGGCAGACTGTCGCCTTCTCTGCTCAGCCACGGCAGCAGCAGCGCTCCCCCAGGCACTGCGCAGGTCTGGCTGCTGGCAGCAAGCCTCACTCTGTGTGCCAAGCCAGCTCTCCTGCCGGCATGTTCAATCCCGGAGCACCCTCCCCTCCTCCCTCCACAGCCTCTCCTTCAGGACTCACTCTGCTCTGCTCAGGGAACAGGCAAGGAAGCACTAAAGTCTGGCACCCAAACAGTGGAGCCCTGACAGCTAACACCTCAGGCCTCAGGGAGTAGAGGAGATGGGCGAGGATCATCTGGACACCACCTTCGGCGGTTTGTGACACATAACTGGACTGCAGGCACGCCTTGGGTAGGGTGTTAAGACACTGCCTCTGTTTTGGGCAAATCTGTGTCCTCTCTGCCCCAATTTTCTGATAAAAGGGAAAAAATGGTGCTCACACCATAAAGAGTTGTTGAAGGATCAAAATGAATTACCAAATGTAAAACATTTAGAAAAACTGACACAAGGTTGGAGACTCATACATGTGAGCTGTCAACTTGGCTTTATTTAAGGTGTGCTGTCCCCAAGGAAGGATGTCCCAAGATAAGTCTAGAGAGCAGAGGGCTTGGGGTTCACCCAAGAGTCCCCACAGCCAAACTATGGGACACATTTCCAGGTGTCTCATGCCTCAATCCTGCAGGGAGGCATGCATGCACCTGCCCCAGGCCTAAATGGCACAGAGAGAAACTGGTAAACACAAGAAGGGGAGAGAAGCTGACAGTCCCTGGCCAGTCCCACCTGTATCTACCACTAAGTAAACACAGCAGCTGCTGCATTCAATCTTCAAAGAATCAGAACCATTCCTGTCAAAGGGCAGGACATAAAAAATGTCTCATCAGGTGCATAGCATTTGACATAACAGCAGCTAGAGAGGTGGTGCCATCAGACCTATGGTCCATATGACCACCAGGGCCGAACCACCACAGGCATTTTGGTATAACTTCTATTCCTGGGTCCAGCCCCTGGATATGGCCTCTACTTTACAGGCCTACAGATCTTTGCAGTGACTGGCTGCTGATGACTCACATACAAAGCATGAGGTAGACACCGGAAAGTCAGCTTGTGAAACAAAAACCACCTGAACAGTCACAGTGCCACTCTGATCCTGTGGGCAGGCCTACACAAGGAGCCACATCTTCATCAAAAGGAAACCTGAATGCAAACCAAAGCAGCACCCTGGCAACAAGCCCCGGGACACGCTGCTCTTCACCAAGCGACACTGACCCTGCTTACAGCCTGATTCACTCACCCCAACTCTGACCACCTAACACCAAGTCAGGCAGCGACCACACTCCCTAGACTTCAGTGTGGGGTGCAGCGGGCCAGGGAAGCCACTGTACTGATGCACCACCTTTCAGCCCTCACACGCTCACCATCATAAGCGAAAGCTGCTACTCACTACCTTCTCCCACTAAAGCCACGCGTTTCCTGGGAAAACAGTGGACTCGGGCACACAAAGGCCAGCTTGCTGGCCCAAGTCAGGTCTGCCATGCCCTCTGCAAGTAAGGACTGCAGAGGTGTGGCTGCAAACTGCTGGAACATACCAGCTCCTCTCCCTGAATACTGTGGCCACTGGTGTCTTTCCTTGAGTAGATTCTAGGCCCAAAGAATTCCACGTTAGTGTTCTTGGTCGCACCAAAATGCAGCCATGTTCCCACATCAATCAGCCACTTCTCAGGTTGTGGCTTCCCTGCAAATAGCTGATCTGACCTTCATTTCTAATTTCATCCTCAGAGGATAACTACAGAGCAGGTCTGCAAGTACTCTGGAGCTGCTCCCATGAACTTCCTACTTCACTGGGCTCAAGCTCAGGTGCTCTTCCTGGCCAAAAGGGAAAAATCAAGCCCCGCTCCTTGGAGATGTCTTGAATCAACCATTCAGACTATGGGGTGTTCCCCTGATGCTCCAGCTTTCCCCCTTGGTGGAGAGTGAAGGTGAACAGGGGTGCCTTGTCCAGTCCTTCCCCTAAAGGATCATCCTCTTTAAGTCACTGTCCAGATACTTAACTGTGGCAAGGAGAGGTAGGAGAGTGGAAGAGCAGGTAAGGCCAAGAGGCGCACAAAGCTCAAGGGAAAGGGATTACTGCCTGTGGAAGAGCAAAGCGTGCTCCTCCAACTCCTCCCCAGCACCATTACCAAACCTGGACTAGCCAACAGCAGCTTCCAGCCAGATACACTGATGCTAATTTCCCATGTGACATAGGCAAGCCACCACTAAGGCAAAAAGACTTAGTTTTTGTAAAACTGACAGACTGCAGAACGAACAGAAATAAGGAAACCCATGCTCTCTTGCTAAAAAATTTGCTACTCTAACACCATGATCAACGTGTAAACCAATTAAGAGACTATGTTTTTAAAACAAGTACTGTAGATATTATAGAAAGTAATGTCTTTGTATGCCATGCTTTAAATAAATCATTTAAAAAAGAATACATAATCGCTCTACTTTGATCTTAAAGTTTCTCAGTTTATCCAAATACTGGCAAGTTTCCTGAATGCTGATGTAAGAACAACAGACCGTACAAGCATGTTTAGGAAGAGTAGTCAATTATACAACTGACAATTTTAATGACAGTTACACTGGTTCTGAAATTGCTTACTTCTGGGTGGGAACCTGCATCTAACATCAGTGACGATTAATCTGAAGTCTAAGGTCTGCTTCCTCTACAGTCCTATGTGCCTACTGCAGTTACATATACAAATTTGAAAAAAAATTCCAATAGGCTTTACAAGAAAGGAACTTTCACTAAATAAATCTTGAGAAAAAATAATTATGGCATCACTGTTCAATGAAGATAGGTAAATATCTAATTACAATTTTGACAATTGGATATATTAATGCTATGGCAGGAAATTAAAATTCCAAAGTAATTCTATGTTGCCATCTAAAATGTTCTGAACAGTTTCAGAATTGCAACATATTAACAAATAATTATTCATATCAAAATGCAGTTGATAAAAATTCTAGCTAGGTTAACTTTTATGACCATTTAAAATCAAGTTTTAAATTTATAACTTTAACAACACATAATGAACACTTGCATTCAAATGTACAGAAAGCAATCCATTTAATCTTGAAAACTAATATGTAACGAAACCCTGGCAATGAGCCCATACTGGTAAGCCAGCCATACCCTCTCCACCACACAGCTGCAGCAAGTATGGCATGTAAACACACACTCAACAACTCAGCACTATGAAGAATTGAGCTGCTTCAAACAAGTATTATAATTTTTATGAGCTAAGACAATACAGGCAAATAGAATTCTTAGAACATTACCTGAAAATAGATTTTCAAAGACAAAGGTCCAAATTCATTCTACCTACCTATACACACCAAGTTAATCTGTCACAGACAGTAAATGCTGACTTTATACACTGGAGTTTCCGGCAGCATCCTGTACATACAATTAATTTATAATTAAAATAAACAGAGAGCTGTCAGGTCTATGAGATGGATTGCTCCAATCTGTGAAGGGTGGAGCGTTGCTTTGGGGCCACTGCGTAAGTGCTCACTGCTGCTTCTCAAAGGCAAAAACCAAGTAAATACCTAAAGAAAAATAAAAATATTAACAGTTTAGTTTCTCTCATCCATAGGATAAACAAATCTCAGTCCAATTTATAACCTGTGAAAATTCTTAGGATTGCACACAGCATCTGAAGAAGAACAGCTTCATTAATTTTTAAGGTTCTTCTATTATATGAGTCATATTTAGGCAGATATGGGATCATTTACATTTACTTCAAAACAAGAATCTACCTGATACAGCAATGAAATCAAAACCCATGGGGAAGTCAAACTCAACAGCTCTAAAACAGTTTAGGGCAAGAAAAACTAAAAGTATAAAAGCAAAGAAAACTAAAATCAAAACATCTTATAACTCAAATCTTTTTACCTGAAACAAGGTATGCAGATAGCATAATCACATTACAATGAACAGTAGTGGCAGTGGCAATCTAAATTTTCTGTTGAAAACGACTCAAAAACTAACATGAAGATATATAAGGGACATAATATAAAACTAGTCAGTGAAAATATAAAGGAATATATACAACATGACACAAATTCTCCATTTACCTAATCGTGTCGTAGGGCTTGTGAAGGAAATTGAGTCAAAAGCCACGGGACAATATTTAAGGTGCTATTTACCTGGCCCCAATAGTAACATTTCTGCATGCATTTAATTCCCAAAAGAACTTGCTTAAATGAGGTGTTTTGCTTTGACAAGTGGTCACTCAAAGGCAACTATAGGAATTTGATTCCCAGTTTTGCACTACACTAAAGTTCAAACCTATTATATCTTCTAAGAAGATACCAATAGACTGTAGGGCAAAAAATACTACAAAAGGTGACAAATCCTGAAAACATTATAAGGGATGTTCAGGGCACCAGATACTAAACAGCAAGTCAAAACAAAGGTCATGCAAGTTGAGCTGACTCTGGAACCTGCACGGGAAGATGATGCCTGCCTTCACAAAGCTCTACCTTGGTCATACTACTCTGCTGCCCCTTAGTTATTAGCTTTACATTTCTTTCAGCTGAAATTCATCTGTCATTATGCAGATGCATGAGCAGAAAAATGTGATCAACAACATACCCTGCTACCAATGAACACGAGCTGCCTGGCACACAGAGGCAGGCCAAGAGACTTAGCTGTCCAAATCGCTTACTGGGGCTTGTCCCCTCCTCCCTGTGATCCTTCTGTAGTGCAGCCCTGCAAATCATATACCCTATCCAACTACGGTCACTGCAGTGAACCCTGGGTCCAACTACGGCCACCGCTGCAACCCTTTGGTTCTCTCCATCTGCTGAAGAAACGCAGGGCTTCAGAGACCTGCCACACCCCTGGATTCTCCTCTGAAGACAGGGCTTCACTTCAGGATGCCTTCCTGCCAGGCTTGCTTCTCATCACATTTCTGCCAGACACCTGCTCACTGCTGCTTCACTAACGGTTCTAGCATCATGACTACACTGCCATCGCCGGGTGGCCAGAACTAAATAAAGTACGCAGACGTAAATATTCTGAGGTGAAGAACTCAAACAGAGACAGCTGTTTAGTTACAAGGAGGCAATGAAAAATGTTTATGTATGCTTGTAAAAGTTTATGCTTGCAACAGCCTGCATATATTTTCTAGTTATTCCACAGCTGTAAAAGAAAGGTGGATTCGGCATATAGAGATATACATATATTTTTGTGCTGTTCTAAACATCAACACACAGCACCTCAAATGTGTCAGAAAAATTCTAAAATTTTTCACTTTTAATTATCGTTTTACACAATCTCTGTAATTATCAGTTAACCAGCTTTGATGATATACTCACTTGTAGCTTCCCATTCTGATTTACTTAAGGTTCCCTGAAATTAAAAAATAAAGAAAATTTTAGATACAACATGGAAATAAACATATGCTTATTTTTCAGTAGTGGACTAAGGTGGCCAAACCCCTCCTAACTTTATTCTAAGTCTACGTACAATTTACTGTTTATACCATTATTATCTCAGCATATAAAAGAAACCACTGAGTTAGCTTTCTTTTTCCTGGGCTGTGTTAGGCATTGATCCCATGGCATGGCACATTCTAGGTAATAAGCACTCTGCCACTGAGCTATGTCCCAAGCCTGAGATTATTATTATTATTATTATTTTGGTACTGCAGATTGAACTCAGGGGCACTCGACCACTGAGCCACGTCCCCAGCCCTATTTTGTTTTATGTAGAGACAGGATCTCACTGAGTTGCTGAACGCTGGCTTTGAACTCGTGATTCTCCTGTATCAGCCTCTTTAAGTGCTGGGATGACAGCTTTGCACCACGGCGCCCAGCTCTGAGATTGATTTTTAATGCTATCTTCTCACCACTTTTGTCCTCCCACAAAAAAGTGTGAATTTATATAAAAGAGGGTATTAGAACATGCATATGTGCAACTATAAAAAGCACCTATCTTAAAAATTTTTAACTCGAAAAATGAAAAAATTATAAAAGCCATCTTATAACATCAAAGAGCACTGGAAGAAGGAAGAACATTTTTCTGTTTTCCAAAGGAACCCTTAAAAGAAAGTATAGACCACACAAAAAAGCAATGAATGGGAATATTCCAGGACACCAGAGAAGCATGCCATCAAGACCTTCCACTGGTGACAAAGGCACAACAACAGCTGACCCCACCACCATCTTGTTACATTCACAAGTTAAAAAAAGGAACGTCCAGATAGGAGTGAGTGAGAATGAAGATGTGCTCCCACATTCCAGCCACCGAGCTCTCAGCCCTGAGCCAGTGGTACCTAGGGAAGCAGAACGACCTGCACGCCATGCCTGTAACTTTCCCCATCTCTACTGTCTGGGACACAGCACTCCATGCTCAATTCATCTAAATAAATTTGATTCCATGTTCTGTGGCACCAAAGTTGTTATAACTTATGGGAAGCAGACTACTGTACATTTGAGTTGTAACTTAGTGAACCCAGTTCTGTAAAAAAGTGAGTTTCCCAAATCTCCATGTACAGACATCTCAATGTATGCTTTTCCCACTTCCCAGAAAATACTTTAAAAATGAAGCCTTACCAAAGGTAACCTTACTTGACTATTCTTCATGTACTCCGCGGCATGTGCGTAGTCGTCCACCTTCTCAGAGATAAGTTTAGAACTCTCATTTGCAGGATAAGGCTGGGGAAACATTAAAACCTAATTTAAGATATCAACACTGACATTTACAATTCACAACACAGTAAATCACTAAAATAAAATAGTAGGAACAATCCAAAAGTACTACTTTAGGGTTACAAACTACACATTTTTGAAATATGGAGGGGAAAAAGGTGGTGGGGTATTATGGTTTAGATATCAGGTGGCCACCAAAAGCTCATGTGTGAGAAAACGTGAGAATGATCACAAATGAAATGATTAAATTATGAGTTGTAGCCCAATCAATGGACTAATCCACTAATATGAACAGGTGGTAACTGCAGGCAGTAGGGTGTAGCTGGGGAGTATGTCACTAGGATTGTGACTTTGAGGTTTATTTTCTGTTCCCGCCAAGTGGAGCTTTCTCAATGTCCTGGTTGCCATGTCCTGAGCAGCGGTCCTCTGTCATGCTCCTCCACCACGATGTTTGCCTTACCTTGGGCCCAGAGCTATGGAGTTGGCTGACCGTGGACTGAATCCTGGAACCATGAGCCCCAAATAAACTTTTCCTCCTCTAAGTTGTTCTTGTCAGGTCTTTAGGTCACAGCAATGAAAAGCTGACTAAAATGGAAGGAATCCTCTCTTAAAGCAGTTATTATGGCCAATTTTTATCAAAATACTGGAATATTCATGGCTAGAACAAACTATGTAATTTAATTACAACCCAGGACCATTTAGCAGCACACACCAACTGCATCATCTAAACAGCTGCTCAAAGGCTTCTCTTAGAATACAAAGCTTAGAGGGGGTATTACCAAAAGAGCTAAACGTTAACATGATGGCAAATGCAACGGCAATTAGAAATAACACAAACAAAACAGGCAAGTCAACAGAGGACCTTGTGTGGGATAACAGAAGATGTGGCCAGGCACAGCGGCACATGCCTTGCACAGCCTTGGACTTAGGGAGGTCCTGAGCAACTTAGTGAGACCCTGTCTCAAAAAATAAAAAGAAAAGGTTGAGGATGTAGCTTGGTGGTAAAGCGCCTCTGGGTTAATCTCCAGTACCATAAAAAAACAAAACTACAAAAAAAGAAGATGCAAGTTCAAAAAGGTAAGACTTTTATGGCAAATATCAAGAAGTAGATCAATTTAAATCTCTGACTTAGACTAAAGCTGACTGCTCTTTCCACCTCTGGTCTCAATGTTCCTCCAAACCATCTTCCATGATGTCACCCAAGTAACATCTTCTTATCGGATCCTGCCCTCTCCTCCAAGTCCTTCACAGGCTGTCAGAAGAGACTTGGTCAAGAAGTAGGAAAAAACTAAAGGACTTTTTCAAACTATGTGCTATCACTGCTTATGTTCCAGAGAGCCATGGTGATAGGTCATATTTTCAAGGCAGCACAGGGGAGAAGGAGAATGGAGAAGAATGTGCTGAGGAAACATGGCATGCATTACTACTCCCTGAGCATCCACGGCTCTCGCGCTGCTCGGCCTTCTCCCTCCATGACTCCCTCCTGCGACCCTGAACACTCCTTCAGTACTGCTAGTACTCTCACATCATGCTCAATTCTTGGGTTGTATGCACGAATGCTTAACACACCATAAATCCTTGTTACCTCATATCCCTTCAAAGTACATTTTAAAATAAATTACACAAATGAATTCATTACCTATCTGCTAAGTGTAAGTAAATGATCATTGCGCGTGCAGAGCCTGTCAAGTAAGAGCAGTGTGCTGAAGGCATGAAACATGTAAGACGCATATAGTTTCTAGTTTTATCCTCTCCATCAGGACAAACAAAATAAGCTCCTGCTCTTAATATAGTGCAAACAAAAACATTCCTAATTCTAAAACATGGGAAACAAACTAATGAACACTCAACTGATTATGGGTTTCAAAAAGACCATTTGTGACTTAAAGAAAATCTTCCTACTTCATATTGTGGGCATGGATGCAACTTCACATGAGACTTTTGACTACTACCTATAAAAACTAAACAAAATATGCAAGTTAATAGCTATGTGAACTGGAACAACTCATTTTTCCTCTCTGGGCCTTGGGTTGCCCATTCAGAAGATGTGAAAAGTAAGGTGGGGAGGATCTCATGAAAACCAAAGCGAGATCAGCGGAGGAAAGGGACCAAGGGGTAGGAGTGGGGGAGGCAGGGGGACATATACATGTACAAATATATCACAACAAATTCCATTGTTATGTACACCTATAATGCACCAATAAAAAATGTGGAAAAAAAAAAAACTACAGAGAAAGGGGGAAAAATATGAAAGGTGACTGCTTTTACTACTGTATGAATAATTATCAGAATAAGATGAAATATGCTTCAAGTACTTAAAAGAATATTCTGAATTCAATGAACTCTCTGAAGTTTAATGCCCCATTTTACGTATACTTCTGGTCTGTGATCCTGAACAGCATCTCATTGAATAGCTGAGATCTGTCCAATTAAAACACTGCTTGATAAAAGTTTTTTTAAAAATGCAATCAATGACTGTTTAGTTTGCATAGATTCCCCTCACTGCTGTATTAGAAGCACAGGAGTCCAGGCAGTAAAGCAAGTCCCAGCAATAACACCCTAAAAGACTAAAGTCTTGCTAAATAGTTGTCAAAGATCAAAATTATGCATGGTGTGAGCTTGTCTTATACTTTGGCCAGGAAGGTTCTAAACTACTGATGTAATCACAGGGCAGCATTGTAAAGAAATAGTTTTCATCTGTGTCTAATTTTACCTGCCAGGAGACATTTGCCCATGTCTGTTACAACTGAAGCCCAAGGGTACTACTGGCAGGCATCCAGTGGGCAGAGCCAGGGATGCTGCTGAATGTCCTAGGGCACCCACAACAGCATCTCACCAAAGAATTATCCAGTCCAAGCTGTCCTGAGAATACTGTAAAACAGTGCACTAAATTTGATAATAGCGTCCTTCATTCCTTCATTCATTAAGCAGTTACTGAGCACCCACCATGGAAAGTGTCTGTATCAAGCTCTGCCCTAGGAGCTGGAGAGTCCTGAGCAGTTATGACAATCTGTGTAATATAAATGTAACATATATGATACACCTAAATAGTGTCTAAACAGCCTTGAAAGAATCTTAAGAGCAAACAAGTTCACCATGATCTGGAATTTTTGTATCACTTACCTCCAGGGCCTGCATTCGTTTTAATAGCATTTTATTTTCATTGTTCTTAATCTTTTCTTCATAGAATTCCAGAAATGTTTTTTTGTAGACTAGTTTCATATTGTACTTCTTTGCCATTCTGTTCAAAAAAGATTAATAAAAAGGCTTCTAAAATGTTCCTTAACAGCTTACTTTTGCAGTGAAAACCTTTTTTAGGTTTAACTAAAAAAGCTGTTATTTCCAACATAAATTTATAAGAGTAAAAAAATTAAAAAACTGAATGAAGAGTTAACACACTGATAACCACATCTATAAAGAAATAAGCATTCTAAATCGCAGTGAGTAGTAGATAGCTCTGTTAGTATAACAAGTTAAGTCAGGAAATAAAAGGAAGGAAAAAAAACAGTTTCAGGGGATGTAGGGAACACTTTTCTACCAATTCCATTTCATTTTGGTTGATCCCCTATGGCTGCACTGAAAACAGCTGCCAACTTCCTTTCTAAAAAATTGCTTTCATCTCTCTGGCAGGACACGCTATTAATTTTAACATACATCTCGAACTGCTGCTGCTTTTTTTTTTTTTTTTGGCACCAGGGATTAAACTCAGGGCTCGACCACTGAGCCATATCCCCAGCCCTATTTTGTGTTTTATGTAGAGACAGGTCTCACTGAGTTGCTTAGCACCTCACCATTGCTGAGGCTGGCTTTGAACTCGCAATTCTCCTGCCCCAGCCTCCCAGAGTGCAGCCTCCCAGAGTGCTGGGATGGACTGCTGCTTTGCCTTTTTTTTTTTTTTTTTTTGCAGACTTCCTTTTAACCTGCCTTCTGAGTTTCAAGGGTTTGAAGAGTGGCCCAGAGCCCCACTGGCCTGCCCTTCCCTGACTTCAGGGCACGCTGAAAGCTGCCCGGAGCTCGACTACCTCCGGTCACAATCCATCGCTCCACTGCGCACCAGATACCTCCTCTGGATGTGCCACGTCCTCCAGCTTCTCAGACCCAAGGCTGAACCTCATGACTGCTTTCCTGCCAACCTCTGCTGCTGCAGTAAATGCACATCTCGCTCTCCTACACTCACCGTGGCTATGTCGCTCTGACTTACCTGCAGTGCACTCGCTTCCCACCCCTTCACTTGCCACCATCTTGCACCAATCACCAGCTGGCTGTTCCAGTCCAGTAATCGTTTTGCTTGTCTCCTGCTTCCAGTCTTACCCTCCTTAAATACAGCCAGATAAGCTTTCAAAAAAGCAACCTTGGTCATATCACTGCCCTCTTTAGCCCCCTTCACTGGGCTCCAGTGTTCCTGGGACACAATTTGAAAGCTCTGAAAATGGCTTCTGAGGCGCTCGTTTATAAAGGGATGCTGCCACCTCTGAGTGGCCGGGCCCCAATTCCCTATGATCCAGTCACAGTCGCTTTCCTTCAGCTCATGCCATTAGCCAAGCCTTTCCACTTTGAGACGCTCGCATGGTGTCCCTACGTTAGACACACCCTTCCTGCCTTCAACTGTCTGGCGCCTGTGCATCCTCTGCACCCTGACTTAGCACGTCTTCACAGGCGTCTTCCTGAAATCCTCAATCGCATTATGTCTCTCATTACACCTTGAGTTCGTTTTCTACACTCTATCCTCAAAGTTTATAAAAATTATGTATGTGTTGACAATGTGAAGGAGCCTGGACATGATTTTAAGGAGCAGGTAAGGAAGAGAGGGAGAGCTGGGCATGGTGGTGCATACCTGCAATCCCAGCTACTCAGAAGGCTGAGGCAGTAGCATCACAAATTTGAGGCCAGCCTGTGCAATTTAGCAAGACTGTCTCAAATAAAAAGGACTACAGACATAGCTCAGTAGAAGAGGGCTTGACTAGCAGGCAGGAGGTCCTAGGTTCAATCCCCAGTACCATCAAAAACAGCGGGAAAAGAAAGGAGAGAGGAAGGAAGGGAAACCCTCGAAAGGCAGATGGGAGGGCTTGAGTGTGAGGGGACAGGGGACAGGTAACTGAGGCCCCTCTGTTATCTCAATTAGCCTTTCTTGGAAAGACAGCATGAGCAAAGGTAAGTCTCTTATTCTAGGTAGCTCATTTTCTATCAATCTTCAAAGCAAGTCCTTTAGAAATGAAACTAGGTTTTATACCTAAAAATATCATGAGTACAAGGAAACAAATTTGAGTAATTTGAACAGGTTTTGCAGTAAAAGCTGTATTTTTGTTCAGGTTTTTATTGCAAAAGAGTGTCTCAAAATCTTATCATTTTCAGATTCCTTCTCATTAAATACCTGTTCAAATAAATTAATTAAAAATTAGGTATTAAACTGAGTACTTGGGACTTTATAAGTTTATTGTATTAGGCAATTTATCATTATTAGGCAGCAGATAGACTGGTAAGTTTGTTTAGCACTTATATAGAACAAAACTGTTTAATTTCTTCTTTTATAAAGTTTAAAGAGTAGCAAATTTCTCCGAAGTTACCTAAATCTTAAGAATTTTTAAAATTGTATAGTTAATATTTATAAAATCATACAGTATTTTTCCTCATGTCTAGTCACAATGTTACTTGACTTTCTTATATTATTGTATAGAATTTTTATATAAGCTCTTAAAAACCTTATAACCATAATTTTACAAACTGAGTCCCAATTCAAACAATCACCAAACAAAACTAAGCAGACAATAAAACTGTTTTTCTCAGTTAGTATTCAAAAGAAAAGATTTTTATTTTCAAAAAACAGGGAACTGAATTTGGTTAACTGTCACATGGGCTCCATTCAAGCAGACCTTCTCTTCTCTCCAGCAGGGAAATCACCAATATCAAGGCCTATCAGAGGGCCTCAAAGCTTTCCCTGATAGAGCCCAACACCCTAACTATTCCTACAATGTACAGTTTGCCAGGACTCCTGGGAATTCAGGCACTTGGGGGAATACACTCCTGAATCAGGATTTTATTATCAACATTGCTGGTAAGATACATGCAATTTCAAAACTATACTGAAATGCAAAAGATTCTGATACACAGCTTGTTTAAAAGGAGGACTTCTGACTTAATAAAACTCATTTTATATTAGCAAAATTACAAGCAGTTGCTTAAAGACAAGCTTTTTCCTAACTGCCAGGCCAGTTAAGCAACTGGCTTCTTTACTTACCCACAGGATAAAATAACTACAGGAGTGAAAGAAAGCTGAGGCTGTAAGAGACCTAGGAACCAATCCTGGATCTGAGGCCACCATCTTTTTTACAAGGCTAGACTTTTCCTTTGGGCTCCATTTAAAATAGGACATTAAGTAGCAATATTGTTTTTCCCCCCTTTTCTTTTACTCATAAGACACAAAAAGAATAGTAAGAGATAAATGACATTCTTACTCAGTTAGCAATGGAAAATAGACCAAGAATTCAGGGACATCCACAACACCTTCCAAGTTGAAGTCATATTTGCAGCCAAATAAGGGATAATGTCCTTTCTTCTCAAATTTCACAGTATAGATTTCATTTCCAAATGATTCCGTTTCTGAAGCTTCAAGGCGTCTTCTAGAGAGTTAGTCCCCAACCAAAACAAAAAGATTCAAATTGTGATCAGTGCAAATTATTTATACCAGATTATGCATGTGAAAAGCCTTATGATACAATTGCAAAAGACACTTCACTGACTTTTTAACTGGATTCTAGCTACTTTTAAGATTTAGCATATTGTAAGACAATTAACAAGTCTCACTAATAAAATTAAGCTAGAAGGTATCACTTTCATGGGAGCTGGGCTAAGTCTACCTACCACTATAACCTCTGGCTTAATGTAAATAAGTCTCCAACTTACACATAAGGTTTTAAAAGTTCATCTTTGAGCATCTACTCAAATACATTATCAAAGTGGTATTTGTAAAACTAAATGGCTTATTTGTATAAACTCAATTTGTGATCAACACGTGCTATTTAATTCTGTAAGCTTAATATTGAACAGTTTGCACACTACAATGTAGTTAAAAGTGCTTACATCAGCTCAAAGCTGTTAGGAGTTGTACCAATAAAATAACCTCCAGGGCCGAGTCTCTCACAAGCATTTCTGAGCATCATGTCAGCCTGCTCAGACGACTCAAATGAGTAATGACAGACAAACTGACAACTACAGATGTCGAAACGCACTTCTGGGTCACGAAATTTGTCAGCTAACAGTTCCTGAAACAAATTAAATGAATTAAGGTTTTGTAATAACAACACAGATTAAAAACTAATTAAATTATTTCCTAGAATTTAGAATTTTTAAAAAATAAAAGCAGACATGCTCTGCCAACCAATCCTTGTTATCAGCGTCTTCAAACTATTCTTTTCCTTGTTATATATGATGAGAACCTTAAAGAAACCATTCTTTCATTCTGGTTTAAAAGACTAACTTGCTTCCCATTTTCATAGTAAGTTGAAAATGTAGGCCTGAAATCATGTTAAAAGTCAATCAATCAATATGACTTTTAAAGTTGATCCTTTCATCTGGCTTTACTTGGCAGTTAAAGTAAAATAACATTCAATAATAACATGGGTTAAAAAAAGAGAAAACAGGGGCTGGGATTGTAGCTCAGTGGTAGAGAGCTTGCCTCGCATGCGTGAGGCCCTGGGTTCGATCCTCACCACCACATACAAAGCAAGAAAACAAAGACATTGTGTCCATCTACAACTAAAAAAAAATTTTTTTTAAAAAAGAGAAAACAGCTGGGCACCGTGGCGCAAGCCTGTAATCCCAGCACTCAGGGAGGCTGAGACGGGAGAATCGCGAGTTCAAAACCAGCCTCAGCAACAGCGAGGCGCTAAGCAACTCAGTGAGATCTTGTCTCTACATAAAGCACAAAATAGGGCTGGGGATGTGGCTCAGTGGTCGAGTGCCCCTGAGTTCAATCTCCCGTACCAAAAAAAAAAAAAAAAAAAAAAGAGAGTTAGAGAAAACAAACCCAGCCTTTGGGATCTTAAAGAAACACAAGTGTTTACCACATTTCTTTCTCACTTCCAAAGCTGTAAACAAAATGTGTACAGTTGATTAAAACCATCAAATGTTTAAATGAGCTAACAAGTCAGACAAGCAGCACCAAGTTCACAGTGGACCTTCTCTGCTTAAGTGTGTCTGCAACTTTTTAATAGTTTAGAAATTCAGAACAGGTGGAAGATAGAAAAAGCAACAAGATTCTGCTATGCTGGGAAACTAATAAATTACAAAGTGAAGAAAACATACTAAGGTCAGTTGTATTTAAACAGCCCATCACGGCTTCATCTTCTACATCAGTAGATTCAACCAACCGTGGATTGAAAATACAAGAAAAAAACACATTGAATCTGTATATTTTTCTCCCTGCCATTATTTCCTTAACAACACAGTTTAAGAACCGTCTACATAGCATTTACATTATATTAGGTATTATGAATGATCTAATGATGATTTCAAGTATGTGGGAGGATGTGCACAGGTTATTTACAAATACTAAACCCCCATTTTATATAAAGGACTGAAGCATCTGTGACTTTGGTATCTATGAATCCTAGAACCTATACCTCCACTTGGTTACCAAGGGATGGAAAATAGATCTTGCTCAAAGCAAAAGGCAACAAAGTGATTTCAACAACTCAAATTATTAAAAGCAAAAATTTCCCAGAAGTACTCAGTGGGTTACCAAAGGGAATTTATCACAATGATAATTTCTACCTGAAATCGAAAACACATGTCCTCAAATCTTTAATATTTCAAAACACATTTTAACAAATGCACTAAATGAAAAACAAGAAAACAAAAACCCTCTACCTTTGAAGAGTCAGCAGTTATAAATTCTGCATTAAAAATATATTCATCACGACGATTTCTCATGTCCTCATAGCGCTGTTGACACTGTTTGACAGAAATATCAGCAATATCTGGAAGGGCAGAAGAGTGTCAGAGACAAGAATCTAGACGTCAGTCTCAACTGATACACTCTGGCATGAAGTCCAGCCTTGGTTCCAGCAAGCGGTTCTAGTTCATGTGGAATTCTCTGCCCCAGTGCAGATTCTCTATTATTTCTAGAAGGACTCAGAAGGTTTCTTAATAGGTAATGATACCAGAAAAGCTCTAGTGTGATTCTTAAATACTTATTCAAAGTTAAAAGCAAACTATACTTAAAAAATCCAACACTTGCCCTAAGTCCACTTTTGGAAATACCAAGTTTCTATTTTCCAAATGCAATGTTCTTGTCCATTTCCCTGTTTTGAGACTGGCACTCGTGGTACAAGAGCAACGGGGTACGATACAGGCCCTTCACCATCAGCACAGAGCGCGGCACTGCGTGCACTGGCAACTCTTCACCACGGTGTACCCATGGAGAAAAGCCAGCTTGCTTAATGTCACTGGTAAGTCACCAAAATGTAATTCTATTAAATCTTGGCTCTTAAATACATGTCTTTTGATATTGTGTGTGATGAAATGGGAAGCCACAAAACATCCTGTTACTGAACCCAGTGTGACGGCTGCCTTACAGAACAGCACTGTGGTCACTGTTCTGCGCTGTGAACACGTCAGCCACTTTTCTCACAGAAAGTCATTCTGATGTGGAAGAATGACCCACAAAAAAAAGGGTTATTCAGACTTGAGTATCTGGGACATATTTTCTTGAAAATTAAGTGTCACTTCAAAGAAAACAATGGATAGTATTTGTTGCCAGAAATAAAATTTGACTTTTAAGCAAAAGTCAATTTTTTAATTCAAAAATTAAAATTCTTTAATTTTTTAATTCAAAAATTAAAATTAAAAGTCAATTTTTTAATTCAAAAATTAAAATTCTGAGAAAGCTGCACTGGCCAGCACTGGATGAGCAGCCTCCTGATACCTAAGGCCTTTCTCATGGATGGTGACATTAAACAGATGTGATTTCTTGGGTCAACACTCAGAACTGCATAACTTAACAGTACTTCCCAAAGATTACAAAACCATGTAGGATGTACAGGACAGACCAATGGATTCTCACGGAACACAGTATGGAGAACTCATCGGTAAGGTACCAGAGTCTACATTATACCTGACCTTTAAGGAACTATCACTTGTTGAGTTTTGATATAGAATCAAAGATGAATATCCACAATTATCCGAAAAGGCTATTAAAATATTTTTCATTTTACAACTACATATCAACTAAAGTAACAACATGAATGTAGAAACCACGAGTCTAGCTGTCTGCTATTATTCCAGACTCTAAGGACTAGCAGAAATGTAAAGAATACCAGTCTTCTCATTAAGTTTAATGAATTAAAACACTTTAAAATTATTTTATTTCTAAAACCATAAATATCAATCTATAGATAGAACCACATACACAAAAGCATTCCAGAGTCCTCAATATTTTTTAAGTATACAGGGCTCATCAAACCAAAACCTTAGAGAGCTGTTTCTCAGGTAAACTCTGCAGGAGATGCTGCTATCTTTCCTCTGACTCCTCTCATCAGGAGGAGTGTGGCATCTGCCTGGCCAACCTCTGGGTCAGACTGACCAGGGGCCAGGTGTTAGGATAGGAACTTCAGTTCCCATCACCCTTTCACTGCATGGCTTAAGCATCTTGTTAAGACTGTGGCTTAGATCTATGAGTTCACCAAGGGCGAAGAAACAGTGATTTTCTAACCCTATAATTTCTCCTCCATTTATTATGATTTTTCAATAAAGAAATTTCCTCTTTTAACCATTTGGTTTTCCTGAAATACTGTTCATGTTGGGAAGAGGTAGAAAAATGTTTTATTCCTTCTCCTTAAAGTACTGAGTTGCAAAACCTAAGTCTCTCAGTAACCTCCAAGGGTGAACATGAGGCTTTTTCATTTGACGTGCTCAGTCACTGTTTTTTTGTTTTTGGTACTAGGAATTGGAACTCAGGGGCACTCGACCACCGAGCCACATCCCAGCCCTACTGTGTTTTATGTAGAGAACAGGGTCTCACTGAGTTGCTTAGCGCCTCACCGCTGCTGAGGATGGCTTTGAACTCAGGATTCTCCTGTCTCAGCCTCTCAATGTGGTGGGATTACAGGTGTGCGCCACCGCACCCAACAGTCACTGTCGTTTTTTGATATTTAAATTTCCTGTCTTGGCCAGTGGAGATCTTTGCAAACCTGTCCTGTAGACGTGACTATTATCTTTGATAGTTTCCTTCCTTTGAGGATGAACAAGTTATCCCAGACTATCTATTATAAAACCATCAGCAAGGTCTTAATTAATTTTTGAAAACACCCACCTCATGCATAGCTCCCAGACACCTTACCGTTTCAGGCCACACTAATAAAGACATCTTCATACTGCCCATTCCTTCCCAGAGCAACGGTTGTCTTACCAGTGCACACGAGCCTGCTAATTCTTCCCTTTCTCCACTTTAGCAAATCTCCACCTTTACCACATCCCAGGTCCAAAACAGTGATATCGTGGTTTTTTTTCTGTCGTACCTTTTCCAAAAATTCCCCTAAGAGAGAAAGCAAACATAATAAATGATCTTTTCTTCACTTTTACTAAAGCATAAACTGTTACCTTTAATAATCTACTAATGTCTAATATGTAACATGAACTATTACACTTCATTTACTTAGTTATCTGTAGTAATAATTCAACATATGACCAAGAATTAACTAACTTGATCCTCTATATTTGAAGATTATGTCTGGTGGTTCAAAAAATTAAGGCAGCTTTTTGAAGGTCAGTTTTAGAATCTGAGTCAACATCAAACAGCAAACATTTCAAATTCTAATTTATACAAGAAGATGCAATGCCAGTGATAAGGAAAAAAACTATTCTTTTTTTATTTTAGCTTTCTCTTTCCATGGCTAGGTGTTCAATTACACACTGAATTGTTGTGCTTGATTCTCATAAAAGTAGTCAGGCTTACCACTAAAAGGAAAACAAGAACTTGTTGAAAAACTACACTCACCTTTTAATTTCACCATCATGAGAATTCTTAAACATCCCAATCTACTGAAACACATTAACAGCCAACAAATAAAAATCATAGGTCGCCATATTAATAACCAAACAGAGCAAACTTCAGTTAAAGGCTTGTTAATACAATAAGACAAAGAATTCAGCAATTCTAAAATAACATAATGAATCCTAGATCCACTTTCCCTATTTTTTATCACGGAGTTTAACACTTTCCAGTTTATGCACATACTACTATTTTGATGCTAAAACATTCTATACAAATACTTCTGCCTTTCAATGTCTGTAAGATCTGAAAGTAAATTTGACAGCACAAGTGTTCCACATTTAATTTTCTGCCATGAATCTTATGAAAACAACCAGAAAGAGTAAATAAATAATTATACAACCTATTTGTACATGGTAAGGCTAAAGGGAAAATTATCATGAAACATTATTTTCAAAAAAAACACTTTATCACATTCAAGAACTATTACTAAGCTATAAGCACTAAGAAAGAAAAAATGAATAACAAAGAATGTGTCTAGGGTATAAAGGAAACACCAAAAGGAAGCTTGGCACAGATTACACTGACTGACAAGACAGACAGGGGTGGATAGCAAAGTACTCTTTGAGACAGTAGCTGCAACATCTGAAGAATGAAAGAATACCATGAAAATGAGGAGAAAATTTTGCTAAGTTTGTGATTCAAGTCTTCTTATAAACTACCTAGTTTCCTAATCATAAAAATAAATAAGTAAAATGTGGCAAATAGACTCAAAATATTTATTCAATGAAAAAAATACATGAGCCGGGCGCGGTGGCTCAAGCCTGTAATCCCAGCACTCAGGGAGGCTGAGACAGGAGAATCGCGAGTTCAAAGCCAGCCTCAGCAATGGCGAGGTGCTAAGCAACTCAGTGAGACCCTGTCTTTACATAAAACACAAAATAGGGCTGGGGATGTGGCTCAGTGGTCGAGTGCCCCTGAGTTCAATCCCCAGTACCAA
>PVHX01016624.1:0-42671 GCA_004024805.1 Geosciurus inauris | reverse complement strand
TCAAATGGTGTTTCCATTCCAAGTTTTCTAAGGACTCTCCATACTGCTTTCCAGATTGGTTGTACCAATTTGCAGTTCCACCAGCAATATATGAGCGTGCCTATTTCCCCACAACCTCGCCAACACTTATTGTTGTTTGTTTTCTTGATAGCTGCCATTCTGACTGGCACGAGATGAAATCTTAGGGTAGTTTTGATTTACATTTCTCTGATTGCTGGAGATGTTGAACATTTTTTCATATATCTGTTGATGGATTGTATGTCTTCTTCTGTGAAGTTTGTGTTCAGCTCTTTGGCCCATTTATTGATTGGGTTGTTAGGTTTTTTAGTGTTAAGTTTTTTGAGTTCTTTATATATCCTGGAGATGAGTGCTCTATCGGATGTGTGTGGGGCAAAGATTTGCTCCCAGAATGTCGGCTCCCTGTTCACTTCATTGATTATTTCTTTTGCTGAGAAGAAGCTTTTTAGTTTGAATCCATCCCATTTGTTGATTCTTGATTTTACTTCTTATGCTATAGGAGTCTTGTTAAGGAAGTATGGTCCTAATCCAACATGATGAAGATTTGGGCCTATTTTTTCTTCTATTAGGCGTTGGGTCTCTGGTCTGATTCCCAGGTCCTTGATCCCCTTTGAGTTGAATTTTGTGCATGGTGAGAGATAGGGGTTTAGTTTCATTTTGCTGCCTATGGATTTCCAGTTTTCCCAGCACCATTTGTTGAACAGGCTATCTTTTCTCCTTTGGCTCTTTTATCTAGTATAAGGTAACTGTATGTAAGTGGGTTCGTCTCTCTGTCTTCTATTCTATACCATTAGTCTACATGTCTATTTTGGTGCCAGTACCATGCTGTTTTTGTTACTATAGCTTTGTAGTATAATCTGAGGTCAGGTATTGTGATGCCTCCTGCTTCACTCTTCTTGCTAAGGATTGCTTTGGCTATTCTGGGTCTCTTATTCTTCCAAATGAATTTCATGATTGCCTTTTCTATTTCTATAAGGAATGACATTGGGATTTTACTTGGCATTGCATTGAATCTATATAGCGCTTTGGGAAGTATGGCCATTTTGACAATATTGATTCTACCTATCAAGGAGCATGGGAGATTATTCCATCTTCTAAGGTCTACTTCAGTTTTTTTCTTCAGTGTCTTGTAGTTTGCATTGTATTGATCTTTCACCTCTTTTGTTAAATTGATGGAATCACTAATCTTTTCTATGTATATGGATTCACCTATTCTTGACTTTCAAGTAAGTTCAATTGTACGTGGCCTTTTATGTCTAGCCTCTTAGCATGTTTTCAAGGTTTGTCCATGTTGTATCATGTATTAGTACCCTATTTCCTTTTTATAACTATTATTCCATTTTCATAACTATTATTCCATTGTATGAATTTATCACTTTTTGCTTATGCATTCATCAGGTGATGGAATTTGGGTTATTTCCATCTTTTAGCTATTATGAACAATGTTGCTATAAACAATCATATAAGAGTTTTTGTGTAAACATCTATTCTCAGTTTTCTTGGGTAGATAATTAGTCTGAATTGTTGGGTTATATTGTAACTCTTTGCTTAACATTTGAGGAGCTGCCAGGGTGTTTCACCTATGCAGCTGTGGTATTCTATAGTCCCATAAGCAGTATATGAGGGTTCCAGTTTCTCACATCTTCACTAATACTTATTTACTTTTTAAATTATAGCCATTCTTTTGGTTGTACTTTCTCATTTAGGTTTTGATTTGCATTTCCCTGGTACTGATGATTTTGTCATAATCCACATGGGCTGCATTGACAAAATCTCATAAACTGGGTAGCTTATAAACAACATAAGTTTATTTTTCAGAGTTCTGAAGGCTGGAAAATCCAAAATCAATGTACTGGCAATGTATTGTTATCTAGTAAGGGACCATTTCCTGGTTTATAGTCAGGTTTTCTCTCTGATACCTCTTTTTATAAGAGCACTAATCCCATTTATGAGGACTCTACCCTCATAACCTAATTACATCCCAAAGTTTCTAGCTCCTAACGCCGTCTTATTGGTGATTTCAACAAGAATTTGATGGAAGGGAACACAAAATTCAAACCATAACAGGTGTTGAGCATCTCTTCCTCAACTTATTGATCATTTGTGTACTGTCTTTGGAGAAATATTAATCATATCCTTCACCACCACCCCCCGTGCAGGGCCTCACACATGCTACAGAAGCACTCTATCACTAAGCTACATCCCTCATCCTTTATTTTATTTTGGTTCTTGTTAAGTTGCCTTAACAAATTGAGGCAAATTAACTCAAAATTGAGTTCCTCCTGTCTCAGCCTTCTGAGTATCTGGAATTATAGGTATGCACCACTATGCCCAGAACTGTATTTTGTCTTTTATTTTTGTGCTATGAGAGTTTATATATGATTTACAAATATTTCCTCCCATTTTGTGGGTTATCTTTAAATTTTTCTGATAGTGTCTTTTGGTGCACTGGTACACAAAAATTTTAAATTTTGATGAAATCCAGTTTATCTGTTTTACCCCCTATTGTTGCTTGTTCTGTGTCATATCCAAGAAGCAATTGGTTAATCCCAAGTTTGAAGATTTATACCTGTTTTCTTCTGTGACTCAGCTTTAGAACTTAACTCTGTTTTTGTTTTTGTGATACTGGAGATTGAACCCCAGGCCTTGCACAAGCTAGGCAAGTGCTCTTTAAGTGAGCTACAGCCCTATCCTTATTTATTGCATTTTCAGACAGGGCCTTGCTAAATTTTCCAGGTTGGCTTTTTAAAAATAATTATTAATTAATTAATTGTACAATAGAATGTATTTTTGACATAAAGTACACAAATGGAGTATAACTTCTCATTCCTCTGGCTGTACATGGTTCAGAGTTACTCCAATAGTGAAATAATACATGTATATAGGGTAATAATATCTGTCACTTTCTACCGTCCTTCCCATCTCCACAACCCCAACCCTCCCTTCACTCCCCTCTACACAAACCAAAGTTCCTTCATTCTTCCTTGTCCCCCTGCCTCACTGTGGATCAGCATTTGCTTATTAGAGAATTTGGCTTTTGGTTTCGGGGAATTGGCTTGCTTCACTTAGCATGATATTCTCTAGTTCCATCCATTTATCTGCAAATGCCATAATTTCATTCTTCTTTAAGGCTGAGTAATAATCCATTGTGTATATGTACCACATTTTCTTTATCCATTTGTCTGTTGAAGGGCATCTACATTGGTTTCATAGTTTAGCTATTGTGAATTGAGCTGCTATAAACATTGATGTGGCTGTGTCACTGTAGTATGCTGATTTAAAATCCTTTGGGTATAAACTGAGGAGTAGGATAGCTGGGTCAAATGGTGGTTCCATTCCAAGTATTCTGAGGTATCTCCATACTGCTGTCTATAGTGGTTGCACCAATTTGCAGTCCCACCAACAATATATGAGTGTACCTTTTCCCCTACATCCTCACGAACACTTATTATTGCTTGTGTTCTTGATAATTGCCATTCTGACTGGAGTGAGATGAAATCTTAGAGTAGTTTTGATTTGCATTTCTCTAATTGCTAGAGATGTTGAACATTTTTTCATGTGTCTGTTGATTGACTGTATATCTTCTTCTGAGAAGTGTCTGTTCAGCTCCTTAGCCCATTTATTGTTTGTTTTGATGTTAAGTTTTTTGAGTTCTTTATCCTAGAGATTAGTGCTCTATCCGGTGTGTGTGTGTGGTAAAAATTTGCTCCCATTCTATAGACTGTCTCTTCACTTCATTGATTGTTTCTTTTGCTGAGAAAAAACTTTTTAGTTTGAATCCATTCCATTTATTGATTATTGATTTTACTACTTGCGCTTTAGGAGTCTCATTAAGGAAGTCAGGGCCTAATCTGACATGATGAAGATTTGGACCTGCTTTTTCTTCTGTTAGGTGTAGGATCTCTGGTCTAATTCCTATGTTCTTGATCCACTTTGAGTTGAGTTTTGTGCATGGTGACAGATAGGGGCTTAATTTCATTTTGATGTATATGGATTTCCAGTTTTCCCAGCACCATTTGTTGAAAGGCCATCTTTTCTCCAATGTATGTTTTTGGTGCCTTTGTCTAGTATGACATAACCATATTTGTGGGTTTGTCTCTGTGTCTCCTATTCTGTACCATTGGTCTACATGTCTATTTTGGTACTGATACCATGCCATTTTTATACCAATACCATGTTGTTTTTGTTATTGTTGCTCTGTAATATAGTTTGTCTAGTATTGTGATGCCTCCTGCTTCACTCTTCTTGCTAAGACTGCCTTGGCTATTCTGGGTTTCTTATTTTCCCAAATGAATTTCATGATTGCTTTTTCTAGTTCTATGAAGAATGTCATTGGGATTTTGATTGGAATTGCATTAAATCTGTATAACAGTTTTGGTAGAGTGGCCATTTTGAGTTAATTCTGCCTAACCAAGAACATTGGAGAGCTTTCCATCTTCTGAGGTCGTCTTCAATTTCTTTCTTTATTGTTCTGTAGTTTGAATTGTAGAGGTCTTTAACCTCTTTCGTTAGATTGATTTACAGGTTTTGGGTTTTTTTGTTGTTGTTGTTGTTTGTTTGTTTTTTGAGGCTATTGTAAATGCTTGGTGGTTTTTCTAGTTTCTCTTGCAGTGGATTCATTGCTTATGTATTAGAAATGCATTTGATTTATGGGTATTGATTTTATATGCTGTTACTTTGCTGAATTCTTTTATTAGTTCTAGAAGTTTTCTGGTGGAATTTTCTGGATCTTCTAAGTATAGAATCATGTCATCAGCAAGTAGTGATAGTTTGAGTTCTTCTTTTCCTATGCATATCCTTTCAATTTCTTTTCTGATTGCTCTAGCTAGAGTTTCAAGGACTATGTTGAATAGAAGTGGTGAAAGAGGGCATCCCTGTCTTGTTCCTGTTGTTAGAGGGAATTCTTTCATTTTTTCTCCATTTAGAATGATATTGGCCTTGGGCTTAGTATAGATAGCTTTTATAATGTTGAGGTATGTTCCTACTATCCCGTTTTTCTAGTGTTTTGAACATAAAGTGGTGCTATATTTTGTCAAATGCTTTCTCAGCATCTATTGAGATATCATGATTCTTTAACTCTATTGATGGGATGAATTACATTTATTGATTTGCATATGTTGAATCAGCCTTGTATCCCTGGGATGAACTGCACTTGATTTTGGTGCACTCTTTTTAATATGTTTTCGTATGAGATTTTCCAGAATTATATTGATAATTTGTATGTCTATGTTCATCAGGGATATTGGTCTGAAGTTTTTTTTCCTTGATGTGTCTTTGTCTGGTTTTGGTATTGGGGTGATACTAGCTTTATAGAATGAGTGTGGAAGGGTTCCCTCCTTTTCTATTTCGGGGAATAATTTGAGGAGTGTTGGTATTAATTCTTCTCTGATGGTCTTATAGAACTTGGCTGAGAGATGTCTGGTCCTAGGCTTTTCTTGGTTGGTAGGATTTTGATGGCATCTTTTATTTCCTTGTTTGAAAATGATCTGTTTAAGTTGTGAATGTCCTCCTGATTTAGTTTGGGCAGATCATATGCTTCTAGAAATTTTTTGGTGTCTTTGGAGTTTTCTGTTTTACTGGAGTATAAATTTTCAAAGTAGTTTCTAATTATCTTCTGTATTTCAATAGTGTCTGTCATGATATTTCCTTTTTTATTACAAATTTTAGTAATTTGAGTTTTCTCTTTCCTTTTTGTTTGGGTGGCTAAGGGTTTATCCATTTTATTTATTTTTTCAAAGAACTAGCTTTTTGTTTTCTCAGTTTTTTCAGTTGTTTCAATTTCATTTATTTCAGCCCTGATTTTAATTATTTCCTGTCTTCTATTACTTTTGGTGTTCTTTTTCTAGGGCTTTGAAATGTCATGTCAGGTCATTTATTTGTTGACTTTTTATTCTTTTATTGGACAAGCTTAATGCAATGAACCTTCCTCTTAACACAGCCTTCATAGTGTTGCATAGATTTTGATATGTTGTGTTTACCTCCAAGAATTTATCTCCTCCCTGATATCTTCTGTTATCCATGTGTCATTCAATAGTTTAGACTCCAGGTATTAGAATAACTTCTGTTTTTTATTTTAGCATTGATTTCTAATTTTATTCCATTATGTTCTGATGAAATGCAGGGTACTATTTTTTTGTATTTGCTAAGAATTGCTTGATGGCATTATATATGGTCCATTTTAGAGAAGGATTCATGTACTGCTAAAAAAAAGTGTATTTGCTTGTTGATGGATGAAATATTCCGTATACGTCTGTTAAGTCTAAAATATTGATTATATTATTGGGTTCTATGGTTTCTTGGTCTAGTGTTTAGTTGTAAGATCTGTCTAGTAAGAGAGGTGTGGCATGGATATTTCCAATTTACAATTGTTATGTCTTGATGTATGATTCCCTTAAGCAGTATGAAATGACTTCCTTCATCCCTTCTACCTAACTTTTGGTTTGAAGTCCACTTTATCTTATATGAGGATGGAAATTCCTGCTTGTTTATGTGGTCCATGTGAGTGATATGTTTTTTCTCTTTCTTTCACCTTCAGTCTGTGGATATCTTTTCCTATGAGATGAATCTCTTGAAGACAGCATATTGTTGGATCTTTTTTTTTTTTTTTTTAAATCCAATCTGCCAGTCTGTCTTTTAATTGATGAGTTTAGTCCATTAACATTCAGGGTTATTATTGAAATATGGTTTGTATTCCCAATCATTTTGGTTTATTTTTGGTTTTTATCTTGACTTAGTTTCTCCTTTCATTGGCTTTTCCTTTAGTGTAGTTTCTCCCTTTACTGATGTTCATTGTTGTTCTTCATTTCCTCTTCCTGGAATATTTTGCCAAGAATGTTCTAAAGTGCTGGCTTTCTCATTGTAAATTCTTTTAACTTTTGTTTATCATGGAAAACTTAAATTTCATCATTAAAACTGAAGCTTAATTTCGCTGGATATAAGATTCTTGGTTGGCATCCATTATCTTTTAGAGTTTGGTATATGTTGTTCCAGGACCTCCTAGTTTTGAGGGTTTGGTTTGAAAAACCTGAAATCCAAATTGATTTCCCCCTATATGTAATCTGAAACTTTTCTCTTGCAGCTCTTAAAATTCTATCCTTATTCTGTATGCTAGACATTTTCATTTTAATGTGCCTTGGTGTGGATCTGTTATAGTTTTACACATTTGGTGTCCTGTAAGCCTCTTGTATTTGATTTTCCCCAATTCATTCTTCATGCTTGGGAAATTTTCTTTTATTATTTCATTGAGGAGATTGTGCATTCCTTTAGTTTGTATCTCTGTGCCTTCCTCTATATTGATAATTCTTAGATTTGATCTTTTGATGTTATCCCATAATTCTTGGATGTTCTGTTCATGGTTTCTTACCATCTTCATTGTGTGTTCAACTTTATTTTCAAGATTATATATTTGTCTTCATTGCCTGAGGTTCTACCTTCCAAGTAATCTAGTCTGTTGGTGATGCTTTCTATTTTATTTTTTATTTGGCTCATTGTTTTCTTCATTTCAAGGATTTTTATTTGTTTTTTGTTTTTTTTCAGAGTCTCTATCTTGTTCTTTTTTTTTTTAAGTATTTTTTATTAGTTGTTGATGGATCTTATTTTATTTATTTATTTATACGTGGTGCTGAGAATCGAACCCAGTGCCTCACGCATGCGAGGCAAGCGCTCTACCACTGAGCCACGACCCCAGCCCATCTATCTTGTTCTTGAAGTAATCTTTTGCTACCTGTATTTGCTCTCTTATCTCTTTGTTGGAGTGATCATTTCCTGTAATTGCTCTCTTATATGGTTCGGTGCTTTGCAGATCGTTTTAATTATGCACATTCTGAACTCCTCCTGTGACTGTTCATCTACTATACTATCAATGGATTCTATTATTGTAACATCTTGGTTTGTTTATGGCACTTTCTTTCCTTGTTTTTTCATGTTATTCATCTCTGATCCTCTTTAGCAGTGCAGATCTGAGGTATTACAGTTTCTACCCTGTAATCTTAATAGTGTCCCTGCATGTTACCAATGTGTCGCCTTTAAGGGGAAGATCAATATTTACAGCATCCAGTGCAAATAATATGCAGCTTTAAACCAAATAACTCCTATTTAGACAATTACAGTTGTGCCACAATAAATAGAAATGATGTGTTTGATTAGTATCCGCACAATAAAGAGTAGGTTTGCATATGGGTCTGCAGTCTCTAATGGTGGACAAAGTGGGGTGTGTAGGATGTGGGGTTTATGAGGTAGGAGGTGAGAAAATAGAGATATTAGATCATAGGAAGGGTGAAAGAGGGATCAAGAGAAGTAGGCTAGCCAAGATACCTCTGGTGTAACCAGACCTTCAGGGACCTTGGTGATGGTCTTCCTGGTCCTAGTTGTTGTCTCTAGATGGAAGCGGGCTGGAGAGCTGCGGGCTGGAGAGCCACATGTTGGTAGATGGGGGCCCCAGCACAGTAGGTCTCCTCCTCCATGCCTCAGGCCGGATCTGTCTCCTCCGCACATCTGGCTGGGGTCAGTCTCCTCCTCTGCACATTGGGCCGGGGTCAGTCTCCCCAGGTTAGTTTTGAACTTGGAATCCTCCTGCCTACTGCTTCCCAAGTATCTAGGAATATAGGTGTGTGCCACTGCAACTGGCTTGGCTTAATTTTTAGTTTAGTGTGAGGTAGAGGTTCTCTTAATCTTTCATGTGTGGATATCTAGTTGTCCTGGTACCATTTGTTGAAAAGATGATTCTCTTCCCTTTAAATTTTTTTTGATGTCCTTGTTGAAAATCAGTTGCTTATAAATGTGATGGTTTATTTCTGGAATGTTAATTCTGTTTCATTGATATGCCTGCTCTTAGGCTGGTACCATACTGTTTTCTTATATTTTTGTAGTAAGTTATGAAATTGGGAAGTATGTGTCCTCCATCCTTTTTGTTTTCAAAATTGTTTTGGCTGTCTGGGTCTCTTCCTTTTCTTTATGCATTTTAGGATCAACTAGTCAGTTTTTGCAGAGCTATCTGATTTTGATAGGAATTGTACTGAATATGTAGATCAACTTAGAGATTGGCATTTAACAATATTGTCATCTAATCCATAAACACAGGATGTTTTCTTTCATTCAAGTCTTCCTAATTTCTTTCAACAATGCTTTGTAACTTTCAGGTTTCCAGTTATTTTTTTGTTAAGTGATTCAACAGTCAGTGATTTTTAGTATATTCATAGACATGTGCAATCATCATCACAATCTAATATCAGAACATATTCATTCTCTTCAAAACAAAACAAAAAAACCTGCACTTGTTATCAGTGCTCCTTATTCGCTCCTCTCTCTAAGCCCTGGCAATCACTAATGTATTTTGTATCTTGATGAACTTGCCTATTCTGGATGGACATTCCTTATGAATGAAATCATACAATATGTCCTTTTTTCTTTTGGTGTGGGAGATCGAATCTAGGGCTTTTAAGATGCTAGGCAGCGCTGAGCTATTTCCCCAGACCTTTCTTATTTTGAGACAGGGTCTTGCTAAGGTGCAGAAGCTGCCTGTGAACTGTGGATCCTGTTGCCTCATCCTCCTGAGTAGCTGGGATAGAGAGATAAACCACTGCACCTGATAATACATGTGTCCTTTTGTTTGACTTCCTTCATTTAATATACTTTCAAGGTTTATCCATGTTCTTACATGTTTCAGCACTTCGTTCTCTTTTATGGCTGAGTAATATATCATCGTGTGGCTATACCACATGTTGTTTATCCATTCACCAGCTGACGGACATTTTCCACTTTTGACTATTATCTGTCATGCTGCTGTGAACATTTATTTACAAATTTTTGTGTGCCTATATGCTTTTGTTGTTTTCTCTTTGTTATATGCTTAGGAATGCAATAGCTCTATATTCAATGCTTGGAACATAGAGCTATTTTCCGAAGCAACAGCATTATTTTACTTTCTCATCAGCACTGAGACCAGTTTCTTAACCTTATCAGAACTTCCTATTACCTGTCTTCTAGCTTATAGCCATCCTAGTAGCTTGAAGTGGTATTTCTTTGTAGCTTTTATTTATGGTTAATGACATGGAACATTTTTTAAGTGGCAGTTGTCCATTTATGTATCTTCTTTATTTTGCCTTTTTTGGTTTGTTTTATGTACCAGGATTTAAACTCAGGGATGTTTTAGACAGAGTTATGCTCTGGCTCTTTTTGCTTTGAGACAAGGTCTTGCTTCGTTGCCTAGGCTGGCCTTGTATTTGCAATCCTTCTGCCTCAGTCTCCCAAATAGATGGGATTATAGATGTCTGCCATGGAACCCAGCATCCTTTGCCATTTAGAAATGTTTTGTCTTTTTATTATTGAGATGTAAAGCTGCTTTTGTATTTTGGATGCTACATCCTTATAAAAAACAAATTTGGAGTCTTAGTGCCTTGTTTTAATAAACACAATAACCTGACACTCTTATCAATATGCTGTAGTAAAATCTAGTCGATAGAAAGCTTGGGAAATAGAATGTCTGTGTTAATGTTTATTGTTAATGAAGAGTGAATATCAAACATTTTACTGTAGAAAACATTTTAAAATATAGTAGTATACCTTCTTTATATAGTGAATATGACCTTTTAAGAAGTTAACAGAATTGGGCTAAATGGACCACACCTGTAATCCCAGCTACTTAGGATCTGAATTTAAGGCCTGCCTGGGCAATTTGGTGAGACCCTGTCTCAAAATAAAAAAGGCTGGGGATATAGCTCAGTGGTAGAGTGCTTATCTAGAATGTGTGAGGCTCTGGGTTCAATCTCCTGTACTGCAAAAGACAGTAACAATAAAAAAAACCAGAATGAAGATTTTTTTGAAAAATACTTAGGTGGTGAAAGATGTGGTATGTTCAGGTCATACCATTTAAGTTACTTTTGTGTTGCTAATAACTTCTTTACCTTGTAATTTACTCTTGAGAGTAGGTAATAGACTGCAGGATGCCTTTTATTTTTACAAATTCTGGTAAATTTAGCATCTTAGTTGATTTCTCATTAATCTCACACAATGAATCTTGACCTTATGCAGCAGAAGTACTTGACACTATGAATCAATTTTAGACTCAAAAAAGGATGTTTGAAAGTAAAAGCATAATAAAAAATGAATAGAAATAGAATTCTGTTTTGGTTGTTAGATAAATAAAGAATAAGATATTCTTAAAGGATTGAAATTAATGGCCTGAAATATTTTTTGTAGGATGAATCTCAGGCTGAGTAGTGATAATCAATGAAAGTTAAAGTTCAATAAAATGTTAAAAGTTCAATGAAATGACAAATTCAGTGGTAGTTAATGCTGAATTTGAACAATCATGAATGGAGACAAAAATGTTGCACATTTTCTAATGATTCTATGTTGTTTGTATTTAAAGTTTGGAAAGTTGGGAAACAACAAATTAGACACAGAATAAAGTAAATAGATTACATGTTTATTTTTTTCACATAATCTTGAAGTATCTTCATTCTAAAGGCTCAAGAAGCTAACCTTAATCTTCTCAAGTGCTACTTTAAGATACAGTGAATTTCTTTTGGTCTTGAATATTAAGAAAAACAGATCCTTCCTCAAAGCAGAAAATTGAACTAATAGAGAATTAAAATTGGGTCTGAAAATAAATGTAAAAGGCAAGCTGATGAATATTACTTTTTATATGTGTAACTATTTTGCTTGCATTTACCTTGTGGTATAATTTTTAAAACAGTTCTAATGTCAGTATAAATTAATTCTGAATTTGCTAACATTCAACATAGAGGAAGTTGATTGTGTAGTAAAGTATATTGGAATGTTAAAGATCAAAGTAGTATATCCACTGTTTGACATTCAAAAAATTGTTGAGGAATTAAGCAGTCTATCAAATCTTTTATCCATGGGACTTTTTGTAAATATACAATAAAGGGACTTTCTGCATATGGACATTTGAATCTGGTGCTTTAACCAAAGTTAATAGCCCCTTTGCTGGATTGCTAATGAAATGTAGGAGTATAGTAGGCACACAGTATTAGTTAAGGAAGTAAATCCTTATATCTCATACTAACTTTGTATAAGAATGTCCTGACAGATTACAGGTTCAAAAGGTCCTTAATGTTGAGAAGGATATCTCTTAAGACATTAGTGAATCCATGAATTTATAAACACTACTGTCATAACATGTTCTAGAGTTTGGAATTGTTATAAATGATACAAGGATAGAAATTTAGATTGACAAATGCCAAGGAACTATTATATGTTATGCTTATATTCAAATAACCATGAATTCTACATTTCTGATTGGGAATGAGATGTTTTTAAAGGGTTTGCTTTTCCTTTTGATCTTTTCTTTCCAAGAAATCAAAAGTGCACAAGATTTTTTTTTTCTATTTTGCTTTGGATAAGTGTTCCCCAAAGGCCCATGTTAAAGGTTTGGTCACCAGCCTGTGGTGTTATTGGGAGATGGTGGAACCTTTAAGAGGTAGGACCAAGTGGAAAGATGTTAGGTCATTGGGGGTGTGTCCTTGAAGTGGATATTGGCACCCAACCCCTTCTTCTTTCCCTCGTTTCCTGGCTGCCATGAGACAAGCAGCTTCTTTTGTCACGTGCTTTTGCTGTGATGTTCTACCATGCCACAGGCCCAAAGGCAGTGGGGTCAAGTGATCATGAACTGAAACCATGAGCCAAAAAAGCCTTTCCTTCTTTTAAGTTGATTTCCTCAGGGATTTTTTCACAGTAACGGAAAGCTATCATAGAATTGAAAAATTATAATACAGATTCCTGTTCAAAGTTTATGTATCAACTGTCTTCACATCCTCCGCTTTTGAAAGTTTCATGTTTCAGTTGCTAGTAATGCTTTTTTATGTAGATTTTTAATTTGTTCTAAACTGTGAATGTCATTGACATTGTCATTCTGCATGTCATTCAATATTTTTCTTCTTTATACATAAAGTTAAATAGTCCCTTCAACTCCTAGTTATTGTGCACTAATTCACTATTGGAATGGGCATAACCCTTTCATTTCAACTGCCGCTTTTGGGTTGGTGCATCTCACTTTCCATTAAGTATTTCCTGGGCATTTTTGGTGTCTCCTTTTCTCAAACTGATCAGTTGTCCTATTGCGTCTTTCCTTACAGGTGTTTATCACAGTTTTCCTGGATATTGTTTGTTTGTCCTTATCTATTTATATTGTGGGATTCATGAGGATACACTGCTACCTTGTTTTGTTGAAAATGTCCATGGAATATAATAAGTTTGTTGTGTAGTTGCTGTTTTTATGTGGAGATTCAGAGAAATTAAAAATGATACTACTGGGCTGGGATTGTGCACTGGGTTCGGTCCTCTGCACCACATTAAAAAAAAAAAATAGAATAAAGATATTGTGCCCATCTACAACTAAAAAAAATTTAAAAAAAAATGATAGTGCTTCTACCACTTTCACCAAATCCTTAAGAAAAAAACCCTACTGTACCTATAGTTGTGTATTTTTTTCCTAATTTAGTTTTTACCTTATCTGTTGATCATTCTAATCAGGTTTATTTTATACAATTTTTTATTTGTCCAAAAATAAATGAGAAACAATTTTTAAATTTTCTTTCCAAGATACTAGCATCAGATTCTGTTGTTTTCTATGGGGCAGTGGAGACCAGCCTAACAGTCTCTGCGTGGTAGTTGTCAGGCTCCAGTGCTGTCCTGTTCTCTAACCTGTAGCTAATGCTGGTTGTGCTGCTTTGGCAATGTTACTAATAGGACAGAATTGGGAAGAGTAAAGAGCACAAGTAGAAAGAGCTCTTGCCCATTTATGTACCCAAATATCTGCTCTAAACTGTCATGTCCCATCTCCCATTCTCAACTCAGTTGCTTTTGTTTCCTCTGGGAAAGGAGAGGAGGGTACTGGATTTGGTGGCCCATTTTACCTTATAAAAAACTAGCTACTATTTTAAGAGTATAGTAGATAAGCAAATATGGCTATTTCTTATACCAAGGGTTTCCTGGCAAGGGTCCTTGCTTTCTGACCAGTTAAGTTTATGACACTTCTTCCCAAAATCCAACCACAAAAAAGTGATATTTCTGGTTAAGCTCTTTGGAAATGGTCTGGTAAACATTCCTCTGAGAGCAAGGTGATCTCACTCCTATGTGTATGTGTGTGGTGCTGGTGATTAAACCCAGGGGTGCTTTGCCCCAGAGCTGTATCACTAGTCCTTTTTATTTTTGAGACTAAGTTGCAGAGACTGGCCTGAACTTGTGATCCTCCTGCCTCAACCTCCCCAGTCACTGGGATTATAGGCATGTGCCACCATGCTTGGCTTTGATTTTTAAATGATGCTAAACTTATACAAGGATCTGACCCAATTTAACCTTATCTGGGGAATTTTGAATTAGGTCCTCTCATATTCAATATTATAAATATGTACAAATTCTGTACATTAATTTACATGTATAATGTTGACAGGAAAATACTTTTTTCAGAATATTGCTTTTTTGAGAATATTGATTGCTCTTTTTAAAATATATTTTTAGTTGTAGATGGACACAGTATCTTTATTTTTATTTTTATATGGTGCTGAGGATTGAACCCAGTGCCTCATGCATGCGAGGCAAGCACTCTACCCCTGAGCCACAATCCCAGCCCCAATGATTGCTCTTATATCCTTTTCTTGTTGTAAACTGTGTAATTATCCCTTTAAAAGAGATCTTACTGTGTAATTTTACAAATATGTTCTAGAAATACTCATGAGAGTTCATCAAGCGCTGTGGAGTTGGAGTTTTACTTGGCAAATTATCAGGAAGCAGATCCTAGTCACAAGAGGTTTTCTACCATCATCCCTAATAGGTGCACCTCAGTACATCTTGATCAGATGAAACCTTCAATCTGTTGGTCTTACCTATTTACTTAAATCACTTCTGTTCTCATTTCCCTCCTTACTTAGCTGGAAGTACATGGCCTATCATTATAATTCCTAGTCAATCCTCCAATCTATTTGATGAAAATAAAAATACACAGTTCAGCTAATCTTCGGAAAATGTGGCATTGTGGATGGACCAATCCTGGGAAGAGGTGAACTCAGTGCACTGTCATGAGTTAGTCTTGACTAAGTCCGTGGTGATCAGTGAACAATGTGCTTGACTTTAGAGGCACCATTCTCTTTGTAGGCACTTTTGAGTAGCTTTCTATTGAATCTGGATAGTGATCTCAAATCTGAGTCAAACATTTTTGCAAAATTATTCAACATGTAAAGAAATTGATTTTTGTTACTTTAAAAAAATGCTTTAGAAATTCTCCATTTGGTTTCAGCAGCTAACATTAAAGAAGTCCAAGAAAGTAGTCACTAAGCAGCAGGCAGCTGCAAGGCTGACTTGCCACATTTACATAAATATGGGCAGTGAGCCCCAGTAGATTTAAAGTTTATTACTCATGGCACTGAAGGCATGGGCTTCATGTTCTAATTGATTCCCTTTCCTCGTATGACTCATGGGAGCAGTTTGTGTTTGTGTCACAGCTGAGGAACCCTGAGCTTATGGAACCCCCAGTCTTACAAGGGGACTGTTCGCAGACTTCTTCCTAGGAAGAAGTCGTCTTCATCCTGGCTGCCAAACAAACACGCTTTCTGCTTGGGAAAGAGAGTGCATGTGACCTCCGAGGACATTTGCATACTTCTTTGAAAAGATTTTACAAGACAAGAAGTCTCCTAAGATGTGTATAAACACCCTGGGGAATTCTCTCTCAACAGAAATAGTGCTGGTTTGGCTTTTTATGGAAACTGTGAAGCATTCTGAAATATAATTCTTTGCTTCTACCTATCCTACCCCAAGTACCTCAAACTAAAGTGGAACTGTCAACTAGTTCTAAAAATATGAACAACCTATAACACTAAACTTCCTAGAATTAATTATACTAGACTTAAAATTAAAAATTGATCATTTTTTAAAATTAAAAATGAAATTTGTGCATACTGCTTTGGACAAGCAGCTGAGATTTGTCATTGTGTTTCATATAAGAATAAGCAAATATATCTAATTTCATTATTTAAAGTATTATAACATGGGTTCTTTAAATTATTCGACTGAACTTTCAAAGTTATTAATTTTTTTGTTGTATAAATTTTTAATCTTTCTTACAGTGCTGGGGATTGAACTCAGGACCTTGCATATGTTTATATGCCCCCTGCCACAGAGCTATATCCACAGCCCATGTCATATAAACAAACCAATAAAATGAGCCCTTCCTGGTTTTGTGGTGTGTTAATTTCTGGCAACCTGAAATTCTTGAACTTTCAGAATCTAAGGTGATTCAAAATAAACTATCAACTAGCTGCTGACATATCTTACTTAACCTATAGATAGTATTCTGTATTACAGAGATTCGTAAAGGAATTTTTAATAGACATTTCCATGTGGTAAAACAGTATGTGAGAATATTTTTGGTTGTAGTAAATAAAATCTCTTATTTTCTAAGGACTGGCATAAAAATTGCCAGCCCTAATGGAATATTTCTCCAGCCCTAATGGAATACTTTCTTTTCAGAATCTCTAGGGCTGCGTAGTAAAGTGCTAAGGAAAATCGAAGAGCTCCGGACCAAGGTGAAATCCCTTTCTTCTGGAATTCCTGATGAATTTATATGTCCAATAACTAGAGAACTTATGAAAGATCCTGTCATTGCATCAGGTATGCCTACCAAGTTGGCAGGGCACACTGCGAGCTAAACAAATAATGTACACAGTTTACAGAAGTTTGCTTAAATGTGGAGAATTTTCAACATTCCTGTTTTCTCATATGTAGTTTTTTCTTTGGAAAAATCATTAGGCCTGAGGCGAACAACTGAACATTTTGTAATAAAATTGAGCCAGGCACGGTGGCGCACACCTATCATCTCAGCACTTTGGGAGGCTGAGACAGGAGAATCAAGAGTTCAAAACCAGCCTCAGCAACAGCGAGGTGCTAAGCAACTCAGGGAGACCCTGTCTCTACATGAAACACAAAATAGGGCTGGGGATGTGGCTCAGTGGTCGAGAACTTCTGATTTCAATCCCCAATACCAAAAAAGTAAATTCAAAAAAGTAAATAAAATAAAATAAAATTGGTCAGGTTCAGAATTGAGACAAAAGGATTTTTCAAGTTTGAATTAAACTTGTGAAACATGTATTTAGTTGCCAGAACATAAAGATAAAATACCATTTTTAAGTTAGACTGCTGAGAACACTTATGTTTGTCATAAATTTAAACAAATACAGAGAAAAAGAATTTAAATATGAAGGTGTAACATTCCACATTATTAATCACTGTCCATATACACATACTTCACATAGTTGTCATTAGTGAATTCATATTTGATTATGGGTTTTTTTGGCCTCAGACTTTATTACACATTTCTGCATATTGATTTAGTCTACATAATTTTTACTCATAATACCTCTGTGGCTCTGCTACATTTGTTTGACTCTTCTACTAGTTGGTGTGTGTGTGTTTGCAAATTTTGCTGTAGCTCCATAGTGCTGACATCTCAGTACGTGTTTCTTTCTGTTGTTACCATTACTTAGGGTATTTCTGTGGGATATGTGCCCCAGTGCAATTAGTACATTAGAAGCTGTGTTCCTTATACTAGGGAGGCATTGAGTTTTACACTTTGCCTTTCCTTGCCTGTATTGGGTATCAATGATGTTTTTATCTTTCTTTCTTTTTTGTATTTTAAGCATTTGTAATTTTCTTATACACAAGCATTTAGTTCAAATTCAGTTCCTTTAGTTTTTATTCTTTAATAAGAAACACACTTATGGAAGGTAGTAGTTGAATACATGCACTGAAGAGCCAGACTGCCTGAGTCTGCTTCATTCCTTATCTGTGTTATCTGTTGGAGGCTATACAACCTCTCTGTTCCTCATTGTCCTCATGTACAAAATGGGGATATTAGTACTTAACCTCATGAGATTCTTGAATGAGTTAATGGTAGGTATGTAAAACAACTGCATATAATAAACACTCTAGAGTTAGCTGTTTTTATTTCAGACTGAAATTTACTATGGGTATAGTAGTAGCTATATATTTTTGGCTTGGTATATAAGGATTTTTGTTTGCAATTCAAACTACACTTGAGTTGGCTTTGTATGATATAGCAGTTGATTTATTAAATGTGAATCTGACCAAAGACTGGCACCAGACAACTTGAGTGTAGTCAGTTTCATTATCTACGTAGAGGCTTCTGATTAATCACTTTGTGTGCCTTTCCCCACATGATGGGAAAACATGACTACAAACAGGCCCCAAATTTTACGTTTTATGCTTTTCCCACTTGAGAGTGATAAATCTGATAAAAACCCCTATAAGAACTCATTGGCCTAATTTGGCTAGGACCCTAGTTCAGTGATCATTACAGGAATGAGGTGGAAGGCTGCTTTGTCAGCTGCAGAGAGTATGGAGGAAGATAGTGTTGGAAAGGGCCTTGCTCAGAAAAGGGGGTGTAGTACTGCAAATAGTAAATATCCACTCTAAAATTTTTTCCAAGTTTTTGTCTTTAAAAGCATATATTACTTTGATATTAAACTTCACAAGTGGTTTAGTTTTGAGGCTATTTTGGGGGAAAGACATCTGCATGGCATCAAAGAATGTGAAAGGATTTTTTTTTTGGCACCGGGGAATGAACTTAGGGGTACTTGACCACTGAGCCACATCCCCAGCCCTATTTCGTGTTTTATGTAGAGACAGGGTCTCACTGAGTTGCTTAGTGCCTCACTGTTACTGAGGCTGGCTTTGAACTCTTGATTCTCCTGTCTCAGCCTTCCAAAGTGCTGGGATTACAGGTGTGTGCCACTGCACCTTGTTAGGCTTTTTTTGAGTGTGAGATTTCCTTGTCTTTTTGTTCTTTGTTAATGGTAAAATTTCAGACATTTTATAAAAATGTCTCTCTTTGGTTGCAAAATAATTTTTGGCAGCATTGATTTATCAGTATATAACATTAAAATTCAGTCCTGATCTTTAAGTAGTGGAATTGGACCAGGTGTCTTTGATTATTGATAGATTTGGGCTAATTGCTGTTGGCATTGAGTGTTTTCTAAGTTTCTATTTTGATGCCCTCATCAGCAGTGTTTTGGAAGGCGTATGCCTTATATCTTTTGAACTAATTGCTGAGGACGAATTTCTAAGATATTTATATTTTGTTCTTTAAAGTCAAGGAATAAACATTTCAGAAGTGGAAGCTTTCTGTACTCTGGGCACTGAGATAGTTTGGGTGTGTCCTGGATATTTTGTTATTTTAACTGATACATAAAAACTGTACATATTTTTCGGGTACCATGTGATGTTTTGATAACTCTTTGCCAATGTGAGTCTATAAGAAAACATTGTGGGTCCTATAGTACCTGCAGATGCACTCGTGTAAATATTTTTTAGCTTATTTAAATACATTGTTTGTATTATGTTTATCTTTGAATTTTAAAAAACTAGATTGGTCATTTTTGCCCATTTAGTCCTTCTTAGAATTGTTTTATATTACAAAAAAAAAAAAACCTGACGTTTTAACTAGGATTATAGAAAAGTTAAATGAGGGGTAAAAGTAACTTTGCACTAGTCAGTCATTTTATTCTTTTTCTGTTCCTGCCAGGTCAGTTGTTTAACATTAATTCACTGAAAGTAACAATTTGATATAAAAACATAATAACCTTGATATGACCACTTTGCTTGTTCTACAGTTTTCACTGTATGCAGGGAACACTCTCGTATTTCAGTTCAGGTGTTCTGTCAGTTTAATTCTTGTGTTTTGCTTCAAAGAATGTCTTTGGTTTGGATTTCTTTTTCTCCGGACACACTGTGCTTCTTGAATGTATGCCTCTTGTCAATTTCAGCCATTCTCATACATGTTTTTTCAGACCTTCCTACTAATATTCTGCAAGTTGTCTAACCGCCCATTGAGATTTCAGTTATTGTATCTTCTCTGGAAATTCTATTTAGCATGTATAATCTGAGCATAGACCTGGGAGCCAGACTGCTGGGTTTGAATGCAAGCTGTCACTCCATACCTGTGTGGAAACTGGCTTGAATAACTTTTCCTTAACTCTAAAATATGGAAAATTGCAATACTTGCATTACAAAGTTGTTATACAGAATTATTATAGTACCCTTAAATAGTCTGATATATTTTTTTTTAAATTTTTTTTTTAGTTGTAGATGGACACGATGTCTTTATTGCTTTGTATGTGGTGCTGAGGATCGAACCCAGGGCCTCACGCATGCAAGGCAAGCGTTCTACCGCTAAGCCACAATCCCAGCCCCATGATATATTATTTTTTATAGTACATTTTTTCCAAAAGCTGAGTCATTTTTTTGAGGCTCTGAGATCCCAATCAGATATTACCTTTGGGTTCCAGTGGGGAAAAGAGGGCATTTAAGTCCAGAGAAGAGGTGTGCTTGAGATTATTTTTTTCATAGACAACAGAGATAGTAAAAATTCAGAGCCAGGCCACTGAGCTAGTATTTTTCACTTAAATCTTTCAATGCCAAATAAGCTAGTCATTTAAAAAGATGCTGCTTTTATTCACCATTTCTAGGTATAACATAATCACTCAATCTGCTTTCTTATTAGAAACACAGTATAGTAAATGGGTAAATCTCACAATAGGTATCATGAATGTGGTATTTTGCCAGAACTTATTCATCTGAGTGCATTAAGAATGTGCCCATTAAAATAAACCAGGAGCTTTTTAAATATTTACTTCTTAGAACTTGTTTGGTTGAAAATAATTAAAAAATGTTTAGGTCATTTTGAAAATATAGTGAAAACAAGCAAACTTAATACTGAATGTAGTATCATATTTTAAGTTTTTTTCCCCTACTTATCTGTTTGATCTCAACTTAGTTTTGTGAATTTTAAATTGTCAGATACAATCATTTTGAGTTAGAATTATTTCAGTGCTTTTTTTATGCATAGAAATGCTAGTGTGGAGGAATGTGGTCTGTGTTTTAACTCTGAAAATCCTTTTCTTTACTACTTCAGGATAACTGAGTTGCCCAAGGTAAGAAACTAGCAGAGAAAAGTATTCATTTAAGAAAATTCAACTAATGGTGACAAAATACCCTATAAACGAATAGAGATTAGGGAACATTAAAAGTTGAATAAATTCACTAATTAGCTAATACTCTTGGTTCCTTTTTTTCAAATATTAGCATAAAGGTAACCAGTACATCAAAACTACAAACCTTTCTAAACATCAAATTTATAAATTTGGCTCCCATTATGAAAGACTTTTTCTGTTACTTATAAAGGAAAAGAGTCTGAGATTAGCTAATAACACATAATCTCTTTATGCAACCCAGCCTAAAAACAAGACAGTTGTAGCAAGAAGTAAAGAAGGGGGCCACATACTTGTCACCTGGAAAAATCCCTGAGAAATGTAAAAGGAGCGTACAATACTGGAGACCATGACTCTGAGCACAACCATTACTAACTGTGTAGTCCCAAACACAGCAAGAACCTTCATAAAACAGAAACTAAAGGCAATGGGAAGAGAAAGCACAATAATAGCCTTGATCATACTTGTCTGATACATACCAAATTCTGAACCTTCAAAATAGAAAGTGTACCTTCTTTAAATGGTACCCTCACTTTAAAATCTAGCTCGGTGGCAAATGAATTACCTCTTACTGAAGTCACAGCATTTCACATAGTAATACTAAAATGGATATCAGTTACCAGTAGTAGGTGTGATGGTAATATATGATACCATGGTTCAACATACTCAGCTTTTTATTTATTTGGGTACTCGGCCACTGAGCCACACCCCCAGCCCTGTTTTGTGTAGAGACAGGGTCTCACCAAGTTGCTTAGTGCCTCGCTGTTGCTGAGGCTGGCTTAATTGCAGATTCTCCTATCTCAGCCTCCCAAAGTGCTGGGACTACAGGCATATGCCACTGCGCCCAGCTTCAGCTTTTTAACTAAAAAAATTGAGCACATTTTCCTACTCAAAGTTTTCATAAACTTGGCAAAGAATTTGAGTGAACCTTTCCAAAAATGACCAAAATGCATGCAAAAAGATGCATGATATTATAGTCATTTGGGAAATACAAATCCACACTGATAAAACCATGTCACACCTGCTAAGATGGCGAAAATGCAACTGGAAAAAAGTGTTGGCAAAGATGTACAGAAATTAGAATTGAAATAAGTTTGGCAGTTTCCCAAATAGTTAGCAACAATCCACTCCTAAGTATGTTCTCATGTTCACATGGATACCCTCGAAGTAGAAACAGCCCAAATATCTATCAAGAGATGAATGGATAAAATATAGTGCAGCTATACAATGGAATATCAGCAGACATAAAAAGAAACAAGTACTGGAACATGCTACAACATGAAGCTATACATAAATATATGCCACACTGTAATTTAATTTATATGAAATTTTGAAATGGGCAAATCCATAGAGAAAGATTAGTGACTGCAGTTTTCTTAATTGAAACATTCTGAATTAAATAGTGGTAATGACTGTACATCTTGGAAATATACCAAGAATCAGTGAATTTTACAATTGAAAGGTTGAATTCTATGGTATGCAAAGTATAAAGAACAAAAGGCAGCCACAGGTTTCAGTATCTACACTTAGCATGCACTGTACCATCTCTGGAACTGAAGGACAAAAGAGAAATTTGGGTTCTCAGAGCCAGAACTCAGACCTCTAAGAAGTGGAGAAGCTGCCCAGCTGGCACTAGTGTCTGTAAGGGGGCAGGATAAAATATTTGGAGAGACTTTAACCAGCTTCTCCTAGCAAATGAAAATGAGACTTTAACCAGCTTCTCCTAGCAAATGAAAGAGCTGAGAATACCACTGATAGGAGCAGGAATACCACTGATAGGAGCCCTTGCCCTGTTTTCTAGTCTCCCTCTAGAAATACCACTGCAGAATCTAAAAAGGAGCCAGCAGACAAAGCAGGTATAGAGTTCGCAGTATTATTGTCCCTGCATGTCGAATTTGCAGCATCTTAGGATTTTTTCCATAAATGCCAAAAACACATTTGATAAAATCTAGAATCTGCTTAAGTTCTCAAAAAAGAATAAAACCACTACTAACAATGTGAATTTAGAAAATAGCAAGTAAAAAAAAAATCAGTAACCTTTCTCTGTAAACAAAAGCAGTTAAAAAATAAGACAATTTACAGTAACAAAAACTAGAACAAAATCTAGATATGATTCCAAAACCAGACAAAAAATATACCAAGGTCAGATGAGTGTATGCTAGCTGTTATGTAGAATGTCTACATTTGCATTTGCTTATACAAAAACTGATATACACAATTATCTATGGAAAGAGAGGGAACAAGGACCGGCTAGGATAGAGCAGACGCCTCTGAATGTTTAATAGTTTTACTTCTAAACCATGTAAATGATTTTCAAGCACAGTACTTCAATTAGACCACCCTGGTGGACTTAACTTGATGACAGAATTAAATCTTAAATTTCAGACTTAACATTAGTAATATTATGCCATTATTTTAAAGCAGTGTCAGCCTGAGAGAACTACAAATATAAAAATGAAAGTAATGAAGCAAAAACTCCAGTTTTGACACATGTAAAGGCAAAGAAGGTTTGTAAGAACACAGTATAAAAAAGTGGATTTTTTTTGGTGGTGGTGGGGTCTTAAATCCCTTTACTGTCAAGTTCTTAGTGGAGCAAGTTCTGTATGTCTAGATGCTTCTCTGATTTTTCAGTATGTAGGGAAGTTTAGCTGAGTTATTCTAAGATTCTTCCCTCTCATTTTTAGCCAAATTTGTCTTTACCACTACTCTCCTCAGCTCTTTCCCTTTCTTGTATTCCACTATGAATTTTTGATAGTGTCCTGGTTTCAGTTGTAGTGTTCAAAAGGAACCATATAAAGTACTATGAGTTTATAATGATATGTTCTGGGTGATCGGGCATGACAAAGCACAACCCAATCTTAATGCATGTAAAACAGTAAAATTTCAGTTGTGGCAGGGATTACTTTGGTATAGCAGTCCAAATATAACAAGAATACCATTTAAATCCCCAGAGAGGCCTTGGCAATGAGTTTTTATACTCAGCTCACTTTAGTAACCCTAACTTACTTTCCTACATCTCAATTTGTATACTTTTTTTTTTTTTTAGACGGCTATTCATATGAAAAGGAAGCAATGGAAAATTGGATCAGCAAAAAGAAGCGTACAAGTCCAATGACAAATCTTGTTCTTCCTTCAGTGGTTCTTACACCAAATAGGACTCTGAAAATGGCCATCAATCGATGGCTGGAGACACATCAAAAATAAAACTATTAGCTGAGGTTGGTACATGCCTATAATGCCAGCAACTCGGAGGGCTGCTCAGCAAGAGGAATCTAAGTTTGAGGCCAGTCACAGCAGCTTAGCAAGATTGTGTTCAAAAAATTTTAAAAAGGTCTGGGGATGTACCTCAGTGACAGAGCACTCCTAGCATGTGCAAGGCCCTGGGTTTGATCCCCAGTACTGCAAAAATAAATAAGTGATCATATTATTTATATTTTCAGTGGTCTCATTTGAATTAAACACTGAGCAAGCATTAAAAGCAAAACAGAAGGAAAAAAGTAAATTTAGTTATAAAAATCTTCAATTTTCAGTTTTAAAAACATGGACTTAGGGCTGGGATTGTAGCTCAGCGGTAGAGCGCTTGCCTTGCATGCGTGAGGCCCTGGGTTCGATCCTCAGCACCACATACAAAGACATTGTGTCCATCTACAACTAAAAAAAAATATATTAAAAAAAAAACAAAAACATGGACTTATACATTTTTTGTACTAATGAAAATGATAAAATTTTACTTTGACTGTAAATTGCAGTGCTTTAAACTTATTCTGGTTAAGTCATATCCCTGTATAACTAAAGATTACAATACCGTGTAACAATAATTATATCCTAGTTAATAGCCATTCATTTGATAACTTGAGGGTTTATAACAAAATTATAAATTGGTTATAATTGAGAAAATCACTTTAGACATGTTTAATAAGCAGTTTTGTTGTATTCTAAATTTATAGGATACTAAGGACTTTTTTGTTCAAACCCAGGTACAAGTTAGATGAAATAAATTACCATGAATAAGTCAGTTTGACTTTGCAGCAGACTATCCTCCTTTCAAAATTTAGACTTCTTAGGAATTCTCACAGGGTGATTATACAAAGGCATTTTCACTCAGTACTCTGGTATTTAATACCCCCCGCCCCAACTGGTGTTCACTCAGAAGACAATTTCAGGTTCAGGAAGGCAACAGTGTACTGACTTTTCACTTGTCTGGTGGAAGTTGTCTACTAGAATGGGGCATTAGTAGGAAGTTTGATAGAACAAAACTGCAAGGGCAAGTAGGAACCCAGGACTCCGTCTTTAACCCTCACCACATGATCATCCCCAGAACTTTCTGGAGTTGTTCGAGAATACTGAAACTCAGCAACGTAAAATGTAGTATTTAGTCTTTCCCTGTGTTTAATAAATGTATAGTTATAGTATTTGCTCATGGAAAGGTGGCAAGCCTAGCTACCACAAAAATTTCCAAATTCTCTTTATAGTGACTGCTTTGTAAATGTTTTAAACTTAATGCATTACTGAACTGCTGTTCCTTTATATTACAGCAGGAATTCACAAATTTAGTAGAAAGGCAATTTTTTTGTCCACATTAGGAAGAAAACAAGCACATGCAGTAGAAGAAAAGATTGGAAACTCATTCTAGAAGGCATTTTTAAAATGTATTCTGCAGAGCACATATGCTAACATTTATAACAGGATTTTTTTTAATTTAAAAGAGCTCATGATTAGACCAGCTATCTTTGTTTTGTTTTGATAAAGTAATCCTTATTTTCCAAAGAGGGTTGGGGTGATATTTAATAAAAATTACTAAAAGTCATTACTAAAAAATTAAGCAGTTAGTTTTTCAATGTGCTATGTGTTCAATTTTTCTACAGTTTCTTCAATACCAATATGGCTGAAAATGAAATTTTCAAAATTGAAATACCTGTTTTTGACTAAACAAACCAAAGCCAAACAACTCCTTCCACATAAGTAAAGAAAACCAAATTCAAGATCATCTATAAGAAGGGTCAGGACACAGCTCCTCTTTTGGATGACTCAGACCCCAGTGTGGGTTTAAGACTATGTGGGATCAGCTCCTGGTGCCCTCTGACCCAGAGCTTCCCAAGGGAATTTCACTTCTTGGAGTAACTGACCAAGTATCCTCTCTTTACTAAATCAAAATCATAGTTTAATGTGTTACTAATTCTTCTAACACACTGACTGCTTTACAAGAAAAGCAAGACAAGAATGTCCAAGCACCTAAGGACAAGAATTATGTATTACCAAGTTTTTAAAGTATTTTTTAGTTGAAGATAGACACAACATCTTTATTTTTATGTGGTGCTGAAGATTGAACCCAGTGCCTCAAGTGCTAGGTAACGCTCTACCAACCACTGTCCCCCCAGTTTTGTTTTTAAACTTTATATAGCTTTAAAGGACTGAATATACTTTACTTAGGCTTCTAGCAATAGTAGTTACCAGACAATAACCTAAATAATATTAGGCTTAAGATTCCAACTTAGAATCATGATAAAACAGTATAACGTTCACTCGCATTTACTCCTTTGAAATTGAAATATTTGGGTATAAAGACAAATATAAACTTTGAACAATGATAAAATAAATGTGTTGAAGAACAAACTGACATAACAATGCTCAGTGTATTGCTAAAGTGCTTGAGAGTTGCAATATTAGAGCTCTCTAGTTGCCAGTAAAAACACAACTAACACAGATTGCTTTTCCTCATGCTCTCTATTTCAAGCAAAAAGACTAGCTCTGACCCTTGAATATTTTGGAATTTATAGAAGCTGCTACCCTTATTCTGAAATTATATAATGAAATTTAATATGTATTTGGTAGTAATTGTATAGAAAAGTGCTACCCTAAAGCAAAGAATGAAATGCAGAGGTTACAACAGGCAGGGAGCTGTTGTCAGGGTGCTCTACTTACCCAGTGAGTCAGTGAATGTGAACCCAAGTCTAGTAATGGCCTTTATTCCTTATGGAAAAGTACAGTAGTTGTGCAGAAACAAAACTACATAACAAAAGAGTAATAAGACTTTCACAAATATTAAAGGAAATAATAATAAATAAGCTGTAGTAGTTATAGAAGAACTCATGGAAAGCCTATAAAAATGATAAAGCTGTTTATACAAAGCACACTATACACACACTCAGGAACAAATGTTGAAGAATGACACAAGAAAGTTCCTATTCGTACAAAACCCTAAAGATGTTCACAGGAACTTCATAACTATTCATTTTTAAAACATTCTGCAAATATAGAACTTCCTTCTCCCCAATTCTAGAAAATAAATTTCGCATCCCAACATATAAAACAAATATACTCCCATCTCTCTCAACCTAGCATCTTAGCATCCTCCAATAGCACACCATTTTCATATAAAAATACCTTTGAACCAAGGTTCATTCTTGTACCTTATCTTTACAGATGAATAATACATCAGTTTGGACTTAAGTAGCACCTCAAAGGTGTTCATATAAATGAGATAAAGTGCCGTTACTGATATACTGTTAACATGCCATAATAATATGTCATTCAGTGCAATCACCAGCGTGGATGATACTTACAGAGAACATGCAGATACATGACTGGGGTTTTGTTGTTTCCTTCTGTTTTTAGATTAACTACTTTGAAATAGTTATATTTACAAGTTTGAATAGATTGGGCTAGCTATTTAATATATACAACATATGACTATGAAGTAATGATTGTATACAAAACAACAACAAACCATACCTTAAATATCCAACTTAAACACTGTCCTTAGGGGACTTCGGAAGGCTTGTTTTAGGAACATTAGTACTGATAAGAGCAGTTTGGAACCAGTTGAGACCTAATCTATAAGCTACTAAGAATGCTGGTCTTAGTATCTTAGCTCAAATCCAATTTAGGACTACCAATCAATATTTCAGATAGCTTAGACTGTTTCCATATATTAGAACACCTTGAAGCATGAATATAATTTCAAAAAAAGGTGCTATAAAAGTATTCTGAATACGAACCATAACATGAAAATAAGTGTTTAATCCTCTTAAAAGAACTTACAAAGGGACCAATATTTAGATGTTTTTGTGTTTTCCGTGAAGAACAAAAAAGAAGAAATAAGCTATATTTATAGTTACACATTTTCAGCTAGAAATCACTCAGGTCTTAATTGTGTGTGTGTGTGTGTGTAAAAATAAAATTGGAATTTGACTCAATGGAACGGTAACTTGAAAATCCCACCTTTTCCAGAATATGTCATTAAGAGTTAAACCTTCTGTTCTTTAACAATGGACTTTTTTTTTTCTCTAAATACCATGATTTTACCACATAGCAAACGCTAGGAGAAAAGTGATAAAAACTAAATTTTCACAAGAAAAGTTGATGTCTTTTTGACTGTCTTAAATTTTTAACTTGAATAGGTATAGCTAACTGTAATTTTCAGTTCTGTTTAGCATTCTTATTACGGTGACTTCTAGTGACTTATTAAAGTTTTATTCTATATTTTTAATATATCAATTGTATCTGATCTACCCCATATGGAAACAAGAAAAAGAAAAAAAAATGGCTAAAAAGTGATTTTTATGATGAAAAACCATTTAATTATTTACCACCTGGAGCCAACACACTTCCAAATCCTACAAATGAGTCTCTTAAGGCTCACACATTGGACTCTATGAATGATCGCTTTGGTTTTGCTGTAGTGAGGTGGCTCCTGTGGGCTTCATTGCTGACATGAGGTGGTGGCTTGGAGATACTTTCCTGGTACAGATGAGAAACACCCTTCGTTATTCTGGTGTCTTGACGGTGGACTGGAATTTGGCACTTGTTTTCTTCTAGCTCCGTGGCCTGTGCCCCATTGTGGACACTGACACTCAGGGTGGAGGCAGAACAGGTTTTGGCTTGGCTGGTATATCCTCCCTGTTTTAGAGAGGGCTTCTCAGAGTTAGAGCACTGCAGGCCAGCTGCAGTGGATGTGCTTGTCAGTAGCCCTTCTGCCACCTGGCAGTGCCAGGTGCGGTTTGAAGGGTTGCTCTGCTGTTGGAATCTTGCCGTCTTGTCCATGATCCCCATGAACGGAGTGTTGCGTGGCCTGTGCTCGGTGGTGCTGCTCTGCACTTGGCTCACAACTCTGTCTTTAATTCGAGCATCTGGTCCCTGGACCTTGAAGCCATCTGCAAAACTACTGCTTGAAGTCAAACTACTGGTTGAACTTGACATCTTTATACTGCTAGATGGAGAACTAGAAGAGCCCGAGCTGGTGAGGGAAGCTGGGTGCCGTGCATCGCCACAGCCCGCTGGTCCACCCTGGCTTGGAGGGGCTACGTCCACAGCCACAGCGGCATGGGACAGGAGCCTCTCAGCAGTTTTTACTTTGCCTGGCAAAGGATATGCGGCACCACTCTCACTGCGCTGTAGCTGGACATTCTGGCTGGGGCCCAGCCGATCCCCAAAGGGGCCAGAACCAGCTGCAACAGTGAAGGTACCTGCTCCCTCTAAATGGTTTCTGCTCCCAGCAGGAGCTGCAGGGATTCTACCTGGCATGGGGCTTGGAGGAGGATTCTGACAAGACACCTGTATTTTTGTGCCACTGTTTCTGATGCCAGATTGGCCAGAACCCAGATGTTGGTTGGTTTTCACTATCTGTGCCTGTTTAGTGGGCTGCATAACCAACCCCTGCTGAGCAACAGTCTCTCTTAGGGACTTGCTGACTCCTGCCCTGCTCTGTGGCAATTCTGGCCTGCCTTTGGACTGTAACCCTTCTTGAAGGTTTCGGATATACGGGGAAGGGGCAGACGAGGATGGCTGTTGGCACCTGGGAGCCGGGGAAATGGATTCTTCCTGTGGAGAAATTTCCTCTTCTTCGGCCTCATCAAGGTGAAAGCGGTCCTTTAACCCAGGGGTCAGGGTGTCTTCCTCGTTATCTTCATTATCTGAGGCACTGGGTGCAGCTGGTTGGGGGCACTGCTGTTTCTGCTGCTGGTTCCTCTGGAGTTGCTTGCACTCCTCTTCTACACGGGCCAGGAGCCTCTTGATTTCCTGATTGGTGGGACAGAGTTTCACAGCCTCCTGCAAGTCAGCCAAAGCTGCCACGAACTGCCTTTATATAAAGACATAAGATATGATTACAGGCCACGTATGAACATGCAGTGTATAACTTCATAAAATAGCTGATCTCACAGGAAAAAGAAGGTAGCTGCATGAGGTTTGACCGCTTACTCTGTGCCAGTTCCTGTTTAGCCCACATTTTCTCAGCTAAGTGGTGGTGCTGAATTCTAACCCAGATGTGTATGGCTTATGTAAGTCAGTGGACGCCATGTTACCTTCACTGGCCCCTCACTACGCCCACCTCCTAACTCAGAAGGCATGCACAATACTTCCCTCTTCTTACTGTCCCTGGTTGGTTCTCTCCCTGAAACATGGAATCACTCAGGTGCTCAAGTGTTGCAGTGAGTCTCAAATGGGTTGGAATAGTTACTGAGATTTTGGGAGCCGACAGGAGTTTAGCCATCACCAGTAACACCCACTACCGTGCCTCTTGGAAGCTGCTAATTAGGTATGCCAAGGAACAAGAGGCACCTGAGTAACCCTAATGAAGCAAAACTTCCTCAAATTCAACTAGTATTTTTGATCCCAAAGAGGGGGGGAAGGGAGGCTCCTGTAGTCAGATAGGTGACCCCAGACAGTACCTGCTATTTCTCTTTGCTCTTGCTCTAGCATAAAAGGCTTCATAGGACTTGGGTTTCAATTCCAGAGCCTTGGAAGCAAATTCTTCTGCCATGCCAAAGTCCTGGTGTCAATATTTAAATACACAAGTCAGAAGTAGAAGCAGGACTGAAACAATTATAGGTGACTCTCATAGGAACTCAGCTAAAGGGTGGCAGAGGATTGGGACATAACTAGAGAGGGATGAAGGGCAAGATTAGTTTTCCTGTTTGTCTTTAGAGTTAGACAGATTCTCAGGAATCCAGCAACTTATGGCTCAGGAGGGAGATCAGCAGTAGAGCCAGGGGTGCAGGCCAGCACTGGGAGAGGTGTGTCTGCTCCAGCAGGAAGGCAGCAAATGTGGGAACAGGCAGGTCTGAAGAGGGCAAGGGCAGGGGCCAGGGCAGTGAAGTTAAAAAAAAAAAAAAAGAAGTACTGAAACATCTACTAGTCACAAGTTAACCCTGAGTTAACCACAGTTAGTTACAAATTAGCCACTGGTAGGCTCCTAGTGCAAACCTAAGGAACCCTAGGCAGGCAGACTTTACAGACTTTTGCATTTGGACCCTCCTTCTGAATGTGGGGATGGGGAACGGATGGCAGTATTGGCAACGTCCCTGCTGGGAAGCCGAGAGGAGCAGTTTGCATTTGCCTCTCATGGAAGGAGAGGAAACCGCCCAGTACATTCCCTTTGCCATCTTGGGAGGTCGGCAGTGACTGTGACCTACAGGTGGTGATCGGAGGGCACACCGTGCTGCTTCCTAAATGCCAGGAACCATCACTGATATAAGGAAGGACACCAGTCAGAAAGGAGGTACTGGGATTTGGTCTGTGGCAGGGCTGGCTTTTGCTATCACCAAAGGTCTGGATTAGAGTAATGGCATCAGCTTACATTTGTTTTTCTTCGGCATCGAGACAAGTTGAGATAGAGGGAAACTCTTAGTTCATTGAATGGTCTCATGTCCTCCCCAAAGCCTTCTCGAGGAAACTTCCTTAAGGCATACTGGTACCGCTGGGCTGCCTCCTTCATCTTCCCTTTCTAGGATTTAAAAAAAAAAAAAAAATCACAGACATTTGTCCCTTTCCAGAATAAACTCCCATACCCTAGAGACCTTCATGTGACACCATCACAGCACATGGAAAGGTGAACAGGTGCCAGGGCAGAAGCTCGGACAAACTAGCCCCAGCACGCTGGAGCTCCACACCCACACTGGCCTCTGTGACACAATCAGGAGGAAGATGGCTTTACAAGATGTTTGTAAATGGCCAGGTTGATATCTATCCATCTTAATAAATCCAGCTACCTTCTTATAGATGTTTAAAAGTTATTTCAAGAATGATCTCTCATCTAAAGGTATTTTTAAGGCCATGTGCAATGGAAATCACAAGAAAAAAATGATGTGGTTTCCAAGGCAAGTAGAGGCTTGTGGATAAACCCAGAGCTTGTTGCAGAATAACAATTTTTCTTTAAAGAAGAACCAAAACCTGGGCTTTAAAAATCAGAGCAGCACCACAGCATTTTCAAGGCTAAAGAAATCCATTTGCTCAGTCAGCCCCATCGCACAGCAGGCATGCAGCCTGTGGAAAATGGCTTGATGTTTCTGACATAATTGCCTACCAAAATCCATATTAAAACCACTTCAAAGCCATAACAATACACACACTGAACTCAATTTCAAACTGATTCCGAGCCATGAGCCCTGCTGGGTCATGCTATATGCCTATTTATTTGTTACTATTAAAAAAATGAAAAGGGAAAAAACCTACAACATAGCAAATACAGCTGCCTGGTAGTTAAAAGGATTAAAATAGTAACAATCTAGTCCCCCTCTCCATCGTAATCTTTTAATTCTATCTTATTACAGTCTGGAAAGAACAGTGATCTATGTAAATGGCTTCCATGTCTATCTAGACCTGGGGTTAGCAAACTACAACGTGCCATCCAAATCTGGCCTGTCACCTGTCTTCAAAAAGTCTTACAGGGCCGTGGCCACATTCCTTCACTTGCATATTATGTGTAGCTGCTTTGTACCACCGTGGTCTGCAAAACCTAAAATATGGACTATCTGGTTCTTTACGTTTTACAGAAAAAAAATCTTTATGGAAAACTGGGCATGATGGCAGCTCAGGAGACAGAAACAGGAGCATCACCAGCTTGAGGTCAGCCTGGGCAATTTAGTAAGACCCTGTCTCAAAATAAAACACAAAGGGTTCCATCCCCAGGACTACAATAAGTAAAAAAAATAAGTAAATAGATAAAATGATAGGAAAGGCTTGAGAGACTGAATGATTGTTTTATTCTGGAAATGCCCCCCAGGTGCTCCTTTCCACGAGTCACACACTGTGCCAGATGCTGTGCTTTGAATGCAAGGAGAACATGAAGGCTAAGGGACCTCCTGTCAAAGTGCCAGATGAGACAGAGGCGACTATCTTCTATGCCACAGCTTCAGGCAGGAAATTACAGCTACAGCCTCAAGAATTAGTTCTGAAGTAATGTTTCTCAGACACAAGAGAAGTGCTTTCTAGTTAAGATTCTGCTGTTGAGAGATTAAATAAACCCTGGGCACGAGGCCAGGTTAGCACCTTTTGGAACTTCCATTACCACTAAGTTACGTACGCTGTGTGCAGAAGCACAGCTCTGGTCATAAATACCCATCCAAAAGGCTGCTTGGAGGCAGTTCCAGCAGCACAGAAAGGGTGCTGCCACTTACTTTGTACATCATGTTTCCTTCCTCCATTAATTTCTGTAAAAGTATAATCAAGATATCAGGTTTGGAAGTGGCCATCGCCCAGGCAGCATTTCCTGCAAAACAAACATGCTTTCAGAAGTGCTTCAGAGGTTCTGGAGAAAAGCAGTTCAGTTCTTCTGTGGCCCTCACAGCTGCTCACGAACAGCAGGAGCCCCACTGCAGTGACCACAGTGGTGTGTGTCTTGGGCTTCCAGAAGGCAGTATGCAGGGGGAAAGGGAGTGAAAGACACCTGCGAGCTGAGCTGGTTTTGCTTCTAACCTGTTTTACGCTGAACTAGGCACACAGATAGGGAATGGTGCCAGCACCAATCTGTCCTGTTGAGAAACTGAATGAGAAACTAAGGCATCAGAGCAACTAAGACCCACCCCTCCTTTCTGAGAGGTGGAGGCAATTGAGCCAGACCTCAGAGTAATCTCCATAGGCACCCATCAGGCCAGCGGTGGGCAGGCTGGTGCCCTGAGTCCCACGCAACCTGCTCTTACAGTCCGCTCTGAGTTGTCTTAGCATGCGTCCTCCTGCCTGTCCCCATTCAGCTTTTCTCCCGGCCTTCATCACACTTCCTGGCCTTCATCATCCTTCTCTCCAACCCACTCCAAGCACTTGGGGCACTGCAGGAAGGCACAGCGCTAGGCACGTGCTGTGACTTGGCCAATTACTATGCCCTTGGAGAGGAGATTCAGTACCCATGTGGCTTGGTTTTCTCTTGTAAAATGATGTTATTATCACTACCCACTTACAGGGCTGTGGAGAGAATCAAGTTAAAATGGGGAACCTGCTTAGGCTAGTTCCTGGTGTCATTTATCACTTAATATTTGCCAAATGGTGCTTTTCACTGTGGTCCCTGGCCCAGAATTGCTCTTGGTGAAGTTCTTGAGCATCAAACCCAAATAGGGATTCTTTATTGCTCTTCCCTCCACTATGCTGAGTGGTGTGATGCTGCAGCCAGCCTTGCGGACAGGGCTCTCCTTGCTCAGCCCCTCCACTTGTAGTTCAAGCAGCCCCCCCATCAGGCTTCCCAGAAATCCCTCCAGTTCTCCTTCAGAGAAACCATGCTGAGCTTACCACCTCCCCGCCTGCTGACCATGGCTGGCTGCTGTAGAACAGAAGGCCTCAGCCTTGGCCACTCCCCAGCATCACCCTGTGAACTTTCGTTCCCACCGATGTTCCACCAGCCCCACGGTTAGAGCCCAGGCCTCCCTGATGTGGCTCCAGCATGTCCTGAACAACTATGATTCCACACTGGCCTCAGCCTTAGCCTCTGTTTTCTACCCACGCTGGTAAGGTTATCGTAAGATAGTAAACATGTTGGATGACTGATGAAATAAGACAGAGGGGACAGGGAGTGAGGGTGAGAGACAGGAAGTGCCCTCTTTCTTGTCCTGAGAGCAGGTGAGCTTTGTGCTCCCTAAGGGACTCTGAAGTCTAAAGCTAACCCTCTCCCACTGAATGGAGGTGCAGTTCACTGACCTAACTTGGCTCCTTTTCTGAGTAGTGTGACCACGACAGAAGTGTTTCGACAACCAATGGCTCTGTCCAAGGGACGCATTCCGCTGTGGTCCACGTGCTCAATCACGGCTCCCTTCTCGACAAGATACAGCACCTGCGGTGGGGGAGAGCAGAACCCTGAGGAGCAGCGCCAGGCAGGAGCAGGGTCACTCGCCCACCCCTGCTTTCTGATTTTGAGACTGGCATTCTTAGTTTTACTCCTACTTCAGATGCCTCTGGCCATCAGGGATCCTAGAATGGAAATGAAGTTAACATGAAATCAAGAACAGGAGCTGCAGCTCTTAGCTAAAACCTTCTCTGCTGAAGTGGCTTTGCTACCGGCAACGAGGAGAACTGGCAGGTGCTCAAGGGGTGGCACTTTATACACAGGCACGAGTCGGGAATGTGCACAGTGTGTGCCCCTGTGTCTGACTTCACTTGCCAGCCAGAGAGAGGGAGACAGTCGCCTCTGCCCATAGTTAACCAGCAGCGGGACTTCTCCACTGAGCTGCAGCTTACAGTGACGGGCATCAGGGCCACACTGCCCAGGTACTGCCAGCTTGGAAGACGAGCAGCTTGGGACCAGGTGGACCTGACAGAATTCACTTTACAGCTTGAGAAAGAAACCTGGCATATATTTGGACTGTAAAAATGGCACATTTGAGACTATGGTACAAAGACTTGATGTGATAACAGTTGTCATGTGGGTTAGCCAGGGAACACTAGGGAAAAAAATCACCTCAGCCACTCAAACGTCTCTACTTACTGGAAAAGAAACTTATAACCAGTTTAGGTTTTTATGTGGATTTAATAGCACATGCCTCTTGTCAGTCTACCAGCTATTCAAAATGATACTAGAGGCTTTGAGAGTCACAATATATAAGTAATTCCTACAGTTTTAAAAAGGGGGCAAAGGGCTGGGTATGGTGACACGCACCTATAATCCCAGTGACATGGGAGGCTGAGGCAGGAGGATCAAAAGTTAGAGGCTAGACTGGGCAACTTATTGAGGTCCTTAGTAATTTAGTGAAAACCTGTCTCAAAAAAAAAAAAGGGATGGGGAGGTAGCTCAGTGGGCTCGATTCCCAGTTTCCCCCACCCAAGGGAAGGACTTGAATAGATATTTTGTCAAAGATAATGACGTACAATAAGCACAAGAAAGATGCTCAATTTCACTAATCACTAGGGAAATAAAAGTCAAAATAAAACATCTGCTCACACCCACCTGGATGGCTGCTATAAAAATAAATAAATAAAATTGAGAAAACAAGTGTTTGTGAGTATGTGAAGAAATTGGAACTCTGTGCTCTGTTGATGGGAATGTGAAATGATACAGCTGGTGTGGAAGATTATGGTAGTTCTTCAAAAAAACTAAAAATAAAATTACCATATGATCCAGCCATTCTATTTCTGGGTAGGTACTCAAGAAAACTGAAAGCAGTATCTTTAAGAGACATTTGTACCCCTATGCTCATATTAGCATAATTCATAATTGTTAAAATGTGGACACAACATGGTTTATGTGTGAATGGAATATTACTCAACTTTAAAAAGGAAATTGTGACAGATGGCACAATTTTGATGAACCTTGAGTACATTAAACTAAGTGAAATAAGCCAGTCAAAAAAAGACATACTGTGAGATTCCACTTAGGTGAGTTTTCTAAAGTAGTCAAAATCCCAAGAGGCAGAAAGAAAGATGGTTGCCAGAGGCTGGGATTAGAGGCTGGGGGTAGGCATGGGGAGTTTAATGGGTTCCAAGATGAAAAAGTCTGGACACTGGTTTTATAGCAATGTGAATATATTTAACACTATTGAACTCTAAATACTTGTAAATGGTTGAAATGGAAAATTTTATGTGTTTTTAACCACAATTAAACTTTTTTTGCAAGGGAGTGTTAAAGATTAGGGACACATTACTACTGAGCTACATCTCCAGCCCTTTTTATTTTTTATTTTGAGACAGGGTCTCGCTAAATTACTAAGGGCTTTGCTAAATTGCTGAGGCTGGCCTCCAACTTGTGATCCTCCTATCTTAGCCTCCTGAGTTTCTGGGATTAGAGGCATGCACCACAGTGCCCAGCTAAACATTTTCTTTTGAAATGATACTAGAGGGCTGGGGCTATAGCTTAGTGGCAGAGCACTTGCCTAGCATGTGTGAGGCACTGGGTTCAATCCTTAGCACCACATTAAAAAAGTAAACAAATAAAATAAAGGCATTCTGTCCATTTGTAACTACAAAAAGTTTTTAAAAAAATGACACTAGAATGCTAAACTCATTCACTCTTCCCTGATGCTGAGAAACTACTGAATTTGGGAAGATAGCTGAAAAATAAATGCACAAATATGGGAATATAAAATGGTACACCTGCTGTGGAAGATTATGATTAAAATCATATTCAAGGGGCTAAGGGTGTGGTTCAACAATAGAGCATTCGCCTAGCACATGTGAAGGCACTGAGTTTGATTCTCAGAACCACATAAAAATAAATAAGATAGGGCTGGGGCTGTGGCTCGGTGGTAGAGCGCTTGCCTCGCATGCATGAGTCACTGGGTTTGATCCTCAGCACCACATACAAATAAATAAATAAAATAAAGATATTGCATTCATCTACATCTAAAAAAAATTTTTAAAAAAATAAAATAAAATAAAATAAATAAGGTAGAGGTACTGTGTCTATCTACAACTAAAAAATATTTTTAAAAAATCATATTTAACAGCGGCTGGGGTTGTGGCTCAGCGGTAAAGTGCTTGCCTTGCATGTGTGAGGCACTGGGTTTGATCTTTAGCACCATAGAAAAATAAATAAATAAAGGTACTGTGCCTATCTACAAAAACAACAAAAAATTATTAAAAATCATTTAAGTTTTTTTTTTTTAAACTAGGGATTGAACTCAGGGTACTCGACCACTGAGCCACATCCCCAGCCCTATTTTGTGTTTCATGTAGAGACAGGGTCTCACTGAGTTGCTTAGCGCCTGGCTGTTGCTGAGGCTGGCTTTGAACTCGTGATTCTCCTGTCTCAGCTCCCAAAGTGCTGGGATTAAAGGCATGTGCCACCGCACCTGGCTTAAGTATTTATTTTTGACAGTTAAGTACAGTTTATAATGTACCACAGACCTCTTAACACCACGTGTGTGTGTGTGTGTGTGTGTGTGGTGTGTGGTGGGGATGGAAGCCAGGGCCTCATGCACGCCAGGCAAGTGCTCTGCCCTGAGTTGCTCCTCCAGCCCAACCTCAGTGCCTCTGGACAGCACAAGGTCTGCAGCTCCCAGAAGACACATGTGTCCCGTGAGTCCTCAGGTCAGATTCACTGATGAATGCTCTCTGGCACCTCAGGGGGCCTGGGATGTGCAGCCTGACAATAACAAGGTTCCTGCCCTGAAAGCACCTCCCAGTTCTCAGTTTATTAAGGTTTTGTCCCCTTTTGTCCCCATTAGATTTAGGCATTTGGCAAAGAGAGAGATAGTGTCCAAAACCTTTTATATTTTTAGGCAGTTAATGCCACATTGCTTTAAAAAAACAACCAGTAAATGTACAAAATGGAATATTATTTGCTCTCAAATAGGAAATCCTGTCGTTTGCAACAACGTGGATAAACCTAGAGAATGTGACACTGAATGAAATAGGCCAGGCACAGAAAGACAAATACTACACGGTCTCACTTGCAGGCTAAAAAGTCAAAGGGGCAGAGAGAAGAACAGTGGTCACAGAGGGGTGGGTGGGAAACGAGAGATGTGGGGGAGTGAGTTCTGGTGTCCAGGGCACAGCACGGGGACAACAGTTAATAATGTACTGTATATTTCAAAATAGCTGAGAGGACTTTAAATATTCTCATCAGAAATGAAACATCTGATTTGCTCAATCCACTCAATCAGTATGTGTGTACTGAAACACCATACTGTGACGTGTACAATTACTGGTTAAATAGAAACTTAAAATGTAAGTAAAACCGAAAAAACAAACTGGCTTGTTATTTAGTAATTTCTTGTGTATGAAAGTGTCTTCTGAATGATCAGTGCAGGGATTCTGTTTACATGGACCACTGTGAGGATATGCACATGGGCATACACATTCTCGTGCATGTCTATAGTATCCCAAGGTTGTAGGTGGGTAATTTTAAGCTTTTAAGAATGACTTACAGTATTTACTGCAGTCCTGGAATGGATGGTACCTCACAGAATTAGGGAAAATTGAAATTTCACCCACAATACCCAGGCCACACCCAGGCATGTGCAGAAACATTCTAAGGCCTTTGGTTCCAGGTCCTCTTTCCTGCACTGGCCCCCAGCATGGCACGCAGGTGGACGGGAGCAAAGTCCTGTGGGTACTCACAGTGTCGGCATCGCCATAGAAGGCAGCCAGGTCCAGGGGAGTCCGGCCGTTCTTGTCAGTCTGGTCTATCTCCGCTCCTTCTTCGACCAGATACTGGACCACTGCCCTGTGACCTTTCAGACAAGCCCAGCTCAATGCAGACAGACCTTCTTTGTCCAGAGAAGAAAGGGCAGCACCTGAAAGGAAAGCCCAGTCATGTAACGTGGACCTTACATGGCACAGGCCAGAAGCAAAGGGTCTCCCAGTGCAGAGTGCCTGGCAACACAGTGCACTGGACAGAACAGCGTGTCACAGGAGCACCGCAGTTGAAGATGATGGCCGAATGGTCAGCACTGAAGCTGAGCAGTGATGTGCCACCTCTTCTTGTGTGTGCAAGAAAGTTCCCATAACAAAAACAGATTGATTTCCATAACTAAAAGACAAAATTAGAAGCAGAAAAGTACTAAGTGGATCTACTGAAGCTCTCTGTCCATGCAAAAGAAACCTACGCAGGGCAACATGCCAGCTACCTTTTGAAAGGAGGAATTCCACGGTGCTTAAGTGCCCTTCACAGGCAGCCACCATGAGGGGCGTCCGGCCCTGCTTGTCACTCAGGTTCACGTCACAGCCGCGTTCCAACAGCAATCTAACGATCTGAAAGAAGCATTCAGAATTAATCTCCCTTCTGCAATATTATGCCACATTCTCTATATGCAAGAGGTGTTTCAATCTTCGAAAGTAGATGAATGGCACTTTTCTTGTAAAACTGTATGTTTCTGAATGTTGTGTGATCTAAGGAGTCCGTACAATCTTTCTACTGTATTCCGTTGAACAGAACCTTTTCCCAAATATATGCTCTTTTAACATTCTCAGTTTATCAGTCTATCTACAAATACTCCATGTGCCAGGCAGAAACAGCCATTTGCAGGGAGTGGTGCCAATCACAATCAAGTAATAACAGGGCAGCTACGGGGGGAGGTGGTATAGCTGAGGATGACTGAGGATAACTAAGGGATGAGCAGGGGTCATCTGGGCCCCAGGCTGGTGCTGAAGCTAAGCAGAGGCAGCCCTTTGTACCCAAGGGTCCTCGCTGGTGGATGCATCGACAGCAGTTTGAAAATGTTCAGAAAACAAGTGCATCTGTCCTGAACATGTACAGACGTTTTTCTTGTCATTATTCTCTGAACAATACATTGTAACTTTTTACATAGCATTTACATTGTACTAGGTATAATAAATAATACAGAGATGATTTAAACTACTTGGGAAGATGTGTGTAATTGCATACTATTTGCAATTTTATATATGGGACTTTAACATCCTCAGAGTCTGGTATTTCCAGGGGTCTTAGAATCGATCACCTGGTCTTGAGGAAACTGCACCTACAAGAGCAGAGCATGGGGCCAGGGAGGGGCCGGGAGAAAATTGGCCGGCCACGCTGAGCAACATGTTTTCCTAATACCCAGGGTTAGAGGACAGTTTGCCCTTCTCCAAGGGCAACTTTGAGCCTCAGAAATACACCTTTATACCACGTATGGTGGTAAGGCTGGGGAGGAAAAGCAGCGTGGCAGGCATCCCAGGATGCCACAGCAAGGGAAGCGCTTTGTCCACCATGGGTCCAGATGCTCCCCCTGACACATTATTCATCACCTTGCTTCAGTGACAAAGGTGGCACATTCCCATTGCTTTCAACCTTCCCCTGACAGAGACAGAGTGGGCCCTCCAAGGTCATAGAAGCTTTGCTCCCATATATCTGCAGCTCCTGTCATTTTGTAACCTGCTGACCCGACATACTTGAAAAACAATGGTTCTACTGTGCTCCTTAGAAAGGGAACCATTTTCAAGGCCATCTTTAACTCCAGGGGAGGGGGGTCTTGCATAGTAGTTGATCATTTACTCCATTTTGTTAACAGGGACCACATACCTACCCCACACCTGGCAACAAGTTGCACCATGCCACAGACACAAACAGATGGATCTATGCCCATTACAGGAAGGATGTTCCCCTGGCTAATTTGTGTGTTGTGTGGACCAATGTGTCACAGGGCTTCTATCCAGTAGCCCTGGGAGCAGAGGCCGAGGATGGGACACAGATTGGGGGAGGGGAGAGGGAGGCACAGGTGGTCTCTATTGTGAACCCTATCCCTGCTCACTGTTCTGAAGCATCCAGGGGCTCACTGGTACCTGCCAATGCCCCTGGCGTGCTGCACAAAACAAAGGGGGGACTCCTCTCCTGTTCGTCCGAGAGACAGCAGCTCCATGCTCCAGCAGCAGCTCGCAGACCTCGAGCTTCCCTCTTCCTGCGGCGGCAGTCAGCGCTACAGGAAAATCAAGAGGGGCAAGGGGAGGCCGTTAGCAGTGGGGACCACAGGGAGCCCCAGATTCTTTGGCACTTGTTCTCCCACCGGTACTCTCGGCCCCTGAACTTGGGTGGGCTGTGATAGCTATGGAACACTGCAAGAGTGACATGGTGCCAGTGGCTGGGGCTCAAGAAGCAGGCAAATTACACTTCCTTAGGACATTCACTCTTGGAACCGGATATCCCCCTGTGAGGAAGCCCAAGCACCCCTGTGCTGAGACCCATGAGAGCAGCTGCAAAGAAGCGAGATGTGCAGAAGGTGAGCTCCCAGCACAAAGCTAGCGGCAGGCTGCCAGCCACGCACAGGAGCCACCCTGGGAGGTGTTGCTGGCGAAGTCAACCAACTAGAGGGTATGGGCTGCCGTCCCGGGCTCAGCCAGGCCCTGCTCCAACTGTAAATTTAGGAGCCATCAAGTTTTGGTTTTGTTTTTTCCATAGCAAGAAATAACCAGAACACAGCACATCACAAACACAGTGTTATGGTCCAGCCTGACCTCTCATCTTCAAGTCAAATTTTATCCAACAAAACTAATTTTCTCAGGCAGTCACAAGCATACCACATCATTCCTGCTCTTATGGAGCTTAGTTAGCATCACTTTAACAAGTAAAGTGGTAGAGTTAAAGTCAAAAGAAAAAAATGGGATTGGATCATAGAGGGTGCAGGGTGGAGCTGTCATGGGAAGGACAGAACAGAAACAGCAGGAAGGGAAAGAACAGAGTCGGGGTTCTCAGGACTGCCCCCCAGTGATGGTCAATCAACCCCTCGGGTAAAGGACAATAGCAGGCAGTAGGGACAATCCCAGGCCAGGAAAGGGCTCTTCGTGGTGTAAGAGGATGGGACAGGGCTGAGGGCATAGGACGATGCTCCTGAGGAGGAGCAGGTGTGCTGAGGAGGAAGGCACTAGCCCTAGTTGAGCATGGCGCTGGGGCTCCTGTCCTGGTGCAGACTTGAACCTATCAACTCTCAGCTTCTATAAAAGAGTGCTCGACTAGTCAGTGAGCTAGACCTCTCAGGCTGAAAACAGGAAAACAGGGATAAG